>SEMN01000730.1:0-225277 GCA_005408345.1 Macquaria australasica
GTTAAAACAGTGAGTGGGTTTATGTACACTCTGACAGAAGCCAATCGAATCTAATAATGAGATAAACGCAGCACTAAGGCTATCATTTTCTACATCCACATGAATATTAAAATCACCTACAATAATTATTTTATCCGTTTTAAGGACTAAACCTGATAAGAACTCTGAGAATTCGGATAAAAATTCAGAATACGGTCCAGGAGCTCGGTACACTATAACAAATAGAATTGGTTCAAACCAATCAAACCAATAAACAAATGCAGGGGGAGGACAACATAAACCATAACTGAAACTCAACACAAAGAAACCCCGAATCCCTTCCCCCAGGCTGACAGAGCTCTTGGTGCGGTCCTTGGGTTGGGCCTGGGCATAAAATCAGGCTCCACCCTCAGCCCCATCTTTTGCTTGACCAGGAAGGAGAGCTCAGCAGCCAGGTAACTCAAAGAAAAAGGAAATAACGTAACTTAGTTAAAACAGCAGTATGACCAACAATGCAAACCAAATGTGCGCGCTACCTCTAGCAAACATTGTCATAGTGCCAATAAACAAATTCAAAAAACAAACAGACTGTTTTCCGCAATTTGAAGCGACTGCAAATGAAAGTAACTGAACATGTGGCAGAAACCTCAAACCTGCAATTGTGTGGCTGTGGCCACGGCCATCGCATCTCAACTGAAGAAGGAGCAGCGCCCTCTGCCGATGAGAAGAAAAAGCTTACGGCACCCGGTATTCCCAGGCGGTCTCCCATCCAAGTACTAACCGGGCCCGACCCTGCTTAGCTTCCGAGATCGGACGAGATCGGGCGTGTTCAGGGTGGTATGGCCATAAGCCGTTGGAGCTGATGCAGACAAGATATTTATAGATGCTAAAATGCCACTAACAGTTCTCAAAACCGCTGAATATGACTAACAATAATCTATGCTTTTCTCATAAACATATAATTGCATGAAAAGGCCAAACCAAGTATTTGTCGTCTCAACCGAGGAAGGAGCAGCGCCCTCTGCCGATGAGAAGAAAGAGCTCACAGCACCCGGTGTTCCCGGGCGCTCTCCCATCCGAGTACTGACCGGGCCCGACCCTGCTTAGCTCCCGAGGTCGACGCAGGTCTCAAAGCTACTGAACAGGACCGACAATAGCCTGGGGTTTTCTTATAAACATATAATTCCATGAAAAGACCAAACCAACCAAGTATTTGTTGTCTCCCGTTGTGGGCCAAGCAGTCAAAGCACAAAGTAACACAGGTTTAAAGTTCAGACAAAGGTTTGGTTTATTCCAACAAAAGATTCCACAAAGAAATAAGTGAAGAGAACAGAAGTAAGATTTATAGGGCCCTTAAAGGAGGTCAACGAAACATAACTCTACTGACAAATACAGCTTACAAAACAAGAAGTGAACTCAACTATTAGACCTGCCTAAATGAGACCTGAGTGAAACCTATATACTGAGTGATCAATTCAATTCAATTCAATTCAGTTTTATTTATATAGCGCCATATCATAACAAAGTTATCTCAGGGCACTTTTTCGAATAGAGCAAGTCTCTAGACCGACTCTTTATATTTACAGAGACCTAACAGTTCCCACCATGAGCAAGCACTATGCGACAGTGGCAAGGAAAAACTCACTTTTAACAGGTAGAAACCTCGAGCAGAACCAGGCTCAAGGTGGGCGGTCATCTGCCTCGACCGGTTGGGTTGAAGGGGGAAGGGGGGAGCGGGAGAGAGAGAGCAGGAGGAAAGAGAACATACAGCAGCTCAATACAGCATAGATATGGTAATGGCATTGATGTTAACACCAACAGAAACAACACTAAGAGCAACATTATAATAGCAATACTAATAACAGCAACAACAGCAATAGCATCAGCGGGTGCAGAGCAGGAGCACGGGGGCAGCAGGCGGCAGCAACCACAGACCCAGACTCCACAGCTCCAGAGGCAGAAACACCTGCAGAAAGCAACAGAAGGGGAGAGAGAGAGAGAGAGAGAGAGAAAGCACACAACTACGGGAAGAAGTTGAATTAATAACAAGCATTGATGGGATATGAGGGCGTACAGATGGAGAGGAAGAGGAGGAGAAAGGAGCTCAGTGCATCATAGGAAGTCCCCCGGCAGTCTAGGCCTATAGCAGCATAACTAAGGGTGGCTCAGGGGTCACCTGAGTCAGCCCTACTATAAGCTTTATCAAAGAGGAAAGTCTTAAGCCTACTCTTAAATGTGAGGAGGTTGTCCGCCTCCCGTACACAAACTGGGATCTGGTTCCACAGGAGAGGAGCTTGATAGCTGAAGGCTCTGGCTCCCATTCTACTTTTAGAGACTCTAGGAACCACAAGGAACCCTGCATTCTGGGAGCGCAGTGCTCTAGTGGGGTAATAGGGTACTATGAGCTCTTTAAGATATGATGGTGCCTGACCATTTAGGGCTTTGAAGGTGAGGAGAAGGATTTTAAATTCTATTCTGGATTTTACAGGGAGCCAGTGTAGAGAAGCTAATATTGAAGAAATATGTTCTCTTTTTCTGGTTCTTGTCAGTAAACGTGCCGCAGCATTCTGAATCAGCTGGAGAGTCTTAAGGGATTTATTGGGGCAGCCTGATAATAGAGAGTTGCAATAGTCCAGCCTAGACGTAACAAATGCATGGACTAGTTTTTCTGCATCTTTTTGAGATAGGATGTGCCTGATTTTTGCAATGTTACGTAAATGAAAAAAGGCAGTTCTTGAAGTTTGTTTTATTTGGGAGTTAAAGGACATATCCTGATCAAAGATAACTCCAAGATTCCTTACGGTTTCGCTGGAGGCCAGGGCAATGCCATCTAGAGAAACTATATCTTTAGATAATGTGTTAAATTCTGTTATTTAGTATAAATACTGATTATTTCCAAGCCCCCAGGAAGAGCACCAGGCTTTGAAACCAATTTGACATAGTGGCCAAACTGTGTAATTACAACTTCCAGGTCCGTCACGTGATGCACACTGGCCCCAAGAGACTTTTTCCCATAGACTTACATTGTGAAAGAGACGTCTGTAAATCAGCGGATAATTTTTTTTGAGGTACAACTTCACAGTACGAACACTTAAATAGCCCTTATTTAAATCATTATGTCCTAAAAGTTGTAAAATGCATAAATGGCCAAATCCAGAGTTATAGAGTCACTGCCATTCATGTGAGTGAACCAGAGACGGAGCAGTTGGGAGGCGGGGCTAAAGGAAGCCCTAGTGCGCTTGCTCCCAGACCCTTGAGACCTAGCGGTTTGGAGGCGGGGTTAAAGGAAAAGCTAGTGGGTGGTACAATGCAAAAGCTATGTGGAAGATCCAGGTAATTTTATACCCGGGAAGCTGAACCTTTTTGGCTTTATGCACCACTAAGCAGCTTTCATAGGAATAAACGGTGCCCCGCCTCTGATGCTGTATCCAGTTCTCTTTATACATCCATGATTATTTCTGATAGCTGAAGTTGAGTGCAATCACTCTACTTCATCTTTTGTACCAATTAATGTGTTTACGATGCATATTCCTGGTGTCCATTGTGAGGCCTTATATCTCATAGTAACTGCAGATTTTGGTGAGCCGTGTGAGGCTTAATTATCGCAAGATGATTTGGTATCCTTTAAGGCTACAAGTAGCGCCCTCTTGTTACGCTACAAGTATTATAAAAACCTGATATATTGACATATCATCCAATATTCTTTTTTTTTTTTACATAAATACAAAAGGATCCTTTTGTGACCCAGATATGTACTGAATGGGACATTTTAGTGTAAAAATAAACTCGACAGTTCTCTCTGGTGGACAAACTTTGTAATGACAGGCAGCACTGTTGCCTAAATTATCTCATCTTTGGCATTTCTCTACTGACATATCTTGTTATTAAACAGTTGACATGTGCCAATACCAATATAGCTGCAATAAGCTAATGTTATATAATGATATACCAGCTCAGCTGATTTATCAGTCTACCTCTAATAAAGAGCCCTTTCTTATGAAAGACGATACCAATGTTTTTTTATGATTTAACCAACAACATTAACAAATCACATATATTGAACATTACTGTTGACAACTTTCTGAAGCATGGTGTAATGTTTTAAAGTTATAGATGTGTTTTACTACCTTCCATGCAGCCACAAGTTTCCATTCAATTCAGTACACAATAAAAATCCACTTGTAGATATATCACACTGTAGCATTACTGTGAAATAACCATCTGTGACAAAAAGAAAGTCCAAGTCTCTGCAAGCTGATTATCATACAGAAATAAAAATTAATTGGGACCAAAAGATTCAAATTCTTCAAAAACTACGTTATGCCTTGGAAAGTGGTCATTAGTAATGTGAAATATGTAGCCCTCTCACTTAAAATAAATGAGCATTCTGGGAAACACACTCGTTGCCATAAAACCCCAGGTCAGATGAGAATACTGATATCAGTCTCCTTTTTGTACGTCCAGTACAGAGATAAAAAAATAAAACTGCCTATTAAGCATGCTGCATTCTGTTAGCTAGCAAAGGTAGGCACCAATCCATCCAAGAGTAGCCCTGGATTTGTTTGGATGTTTTTGAGATGCTGCATGATGGTACTGCACCCAGAACATATGCTGTTGGCCAGAACATATGTTAAATACACAACATGTAAATAAAAAAGCTTTGGAGTTATTGGAAGCCATGAATTAGACCACAAACAAGCATATTTGAAAGATGTTATGCATTTCCAAACTACTTTTAGTTTGTTATTCCCTCTTCTCTTGTTATTCTTTATTACTGTTCTGATACATCCACTAAAAGTGTTGATTGGTTTAAGTTTCCTTTTGATTTCAAAAGATTTTTAATTTCCTCTCCTGAGAAGCTCCTGTTCGCTAATTAATGTAATGGGAATTCTTCCAGAGTCATTTCTTTGTTTTTCCTTAAAGCCAAAAGGGCAAAAATTTATTATAAGTGAACCACATTTCCAATTGTGTTTGATGCCTGCAGAGCTGAATTAGGCCAATTTCCATTATTGACAATCCAAAAACGATCAATTAAATATTGGCTTCATCTGTCACGGTGGGGAGTGTAGGCAGCAGAGAAAGGACCCAAATGCAGACAGCACAGGTAGTTTAGTGATTTATTGAAAAAATGAGTTATCATGCAGGTACAGGTAGGCAGGTACCTGGTAACAGGCAGGTCCAGGTTTGGGTGACAAAAGTTTGACGAAACATACAAAAAGTTGGACAGCAACAGGGTACAAAGAAATCAGGATGAACCAACACTGGAACAAAGGAAGTGGACCGGTATATGTAAAGAGTGGTTGAAAAACAGGTGAGCAGGTGAACGAGCAGAAGTCTGATGAGGGAAGTGAAAACAGGTGTGTAGCTGGGCGAGGCAGTCAGGTGATGTGGAAAGGAGGGAAAGTCAGAGGGCATCTGGTGTATTAGTGAAGAAAAACACTGGGAAAATAATGTGCCTGGAGAGGAGGGACATGGAGACAGACTGTGACATCATCTAAAACTAAGTGATCCCCACTTCTACCACCACAAAGCCCTACAGTGCCAAGAGATAAGCAAAGACAAAAGTGGCCTCACTCAGCTGGTCCTGACGTTTTGGTCCCAAACCAGTTCAAGCAGTGTTCTGCAAAATTATATTGTCATTGTATGAAATGAAATTTCCATGAAGTGTTCATTTTGACAAGAATTATAATATAAAAACAGATACACTAACACAGATAGGTGTGGTCATTTTGCCAAATCTACAGCTGTCCCATAAAAAGTATTTGCATAAATTTTTCATCACAATTACCCAGAGCCAAAGTCAGTAGAATCCTAAATATGATGAGCTGCACTTATAGTAAGTTATTTTGAAAGTAAACTTGTTTGCTGTCAAATGAGACAATGGATGTCACGCGTAGGAACGGCCTCTCAGACAACTTGATATCATATTGTTATAAACACATAATAAATAAAAAGTACCAAAACACTGATCAGTTACCACCACCACCACAATAGTAAGATGAGCAGCTGATCCCAGAGCTGTGCAGGAGAACTGATCTAATAATCAGTGGATATTTGTCAAATTGGTGTCAGTCTTTGAAGCTGTACATTATATTCTGTTAGATTATAAAACCGATCAGATATTTGATCAAATGTAGGCGCCAGGGGATCATAAGCAGCAGATGTCAAACAAAATGCGACACATTCCCAGACAAAGAGGACCATGATATGCATTGTAACAGTCCTGGATCAGGCCTAGGAGAAAATGTCAAATTAGCTCTGTTAAAACTGAAAAAAATATGGTGTGGCAGTATGGGTGTGGTTTAGCATCAGCTGCAGGTGGAGAGAAGGAGCAGCAAATCGCAGGAAGGCTGACACCTGTGAGTATTTGGGCTGATTGGTATTTAAGCACGTAGCATGACAAAACAGAGTGAAGCTGGGGCCAAGCGAGGACACCGACGGACAGGCTGGCAGAGGCAGACGCATGGAGGAAAAGAGAAACTGCAAGAGAGATGCACTGTTCCAAACGGCTGTAACCTGTTAAGGTTTGCCATTAGGCAGCAGGGAAAAGGACCCAAACGCAGACCGACGGCAGGCTGAGTGGTGCAGAATGATGATTTATTAAACACAAAATAAACTTACATAAACACGAGATTCCTGACACGGAGAGACAACCAGAAAACATCATCAATGACAACGAGGAGACAACGAGGGAAGCAGACACAGGTGGGTAACAAGATACAGGTGGAAACCATCAAAACTGGAGGGAAAAGAACAAAAACAGGAAATAAAGGCACACAAGAAAACAAGAAGTGATTTCAAAATAAAACAGGAAACAACAAGACAAAAAAAAAAGAGTCCTAGGGATTATGACATAACCGTACCGGCCCATACAGCAACTTTGCATTAGTTTTAAGACACTTTTGTTTAAATGAAAGCCTGTTCACCTGAGCCCTCTCTATGACTGCATCAAGTGTAGGAGACAAAATTCCCACTACTGGTATCTTTAAATGTATTTGACATTGGAAAGCCATATCCATCATGCATTATGTTTCATTTTCTGCATATCATTTAAAGCTATGTGATGCACAAAGAAACTTACACAAAGGTAAAATCAAGTTTTCCATGGAGGTTTTTATTCAATTTCTTTTCAGTTAGCGATGTTTCAGTTTGTTTTCAGTTAGACTTTTATTTTGGTGCTTAAGGAAGCTTGCGAACGCCAAGGCTGTGTTCTGGCCTGAAAGCTGAACCTGACAGCCTTGAGCAATGGCTCACAGTGCAATATGACAGCTTGTTCAGTGCTGCTGTGTTCCTGTCACAGCTGACAGATCACTTGAATCAATCATTCTTCTCAGCCTTTCCACCTCTAAATGTCTTCAAAATCATCTTAAAGTGTTAATTGATCAACTTTGGCATCATTAGACTGGTGGAATGAGGAGAAGTGAATAATAAAACCAGCTCATTAAGCAAACCAAAGAGGCAGTGTAGGTGAAATACAATATGAAGCTGCAGCAGATTAACGGAATAGCCTGATATCAAAACTATGCTCAGAGGTGATTCTCTGCTCTGATCAGAGAACATTTCTTCTCATCAGAGTGAGAGAAATTTGTGAAATCGCTGAGCTCTCAGATCTAAGGAGTATAATGATGCTTTGGCCGGGGGATAATGGGCCGTACCGGTTCAAAACTTCTAACAGGGGTCCAATACCGAGACATGAGCACAGCAAATCACCTGTTATTTTTCACCGCTATTCTCAGTGACTGTGAGCCGTTTCATGTCCCACTCATCCAGATGGTGGGGATGATAATTGGTGCTCCAAACTTAATGCAGGCTTTTTGCAGTTGTTTTTTCGTGTGTGTGTGTGTGTGTCGTACCAATCACCCTCACAACAAAGGCAAAGCCATGAGAAGCAGAGCGCTGCTGTCCTGGGAGCGAGGGGGATATGTTTTAAGAGCACTGCAGCCCCGAATAAACACGCATTATTCATCCCAACACAACATAATAACTTTAATCCACCTCCTATACACAAGAGTGCTCATTAACTCCGTTTCCACAGAGACTATTTGAGTGACTAAAACACATTAGCACCACAAACAGCGATCAAAACATCCCATTTATCTTTGTCTTCCTGTCACCCGTCCCACAATGCAATCTGATAAACACGCAGGCAAACAATAGAACAAAGAATGCACAAGGGAAAGCAGGACATCACTCCCAAACACCCCGCCAAGAAGAGATAAACAAAATCTGTTCCTTTTTTCCACAGGATTATCTGGGTTATTAGTTTTCCTTCACGGTTAAATGACTGCTGGCTCATTTGACAGACAGGATGAATGCAGGGAAGTGGGCTGGATCCTACAGAGAGAAGCTTAAACTGATGTGACAGAATGCAGACTGTCATGTTATGTGATCATGACCAGATGACTACTACAACTACTGCTAGTAGTACTGCTAATATTACTTCTGCTGATGCTGCTGCTTTTATAAACACTACTCAAACTGTAAGCCCCTGGGGCTAACAAACTGAAGCCAGTGCATCAACATACAGTACATGCACTCAGTGCCCAGTGGGAGGAGAGGTGCGATGTGAGGTTGTGGGGATACCAGTCCAGCAGCATACTGCAATTTTGATGCCAAGAAAGAGTGCGTCTTGCGCAGTTCGCCGCCGCCTGCTCAGAGCAAGTCGATAGCTCAGCACATTTTTGTTCCATTATATTTTGGTTGCTTTATTTGGCCACTGTATATAAAGATGGACGACGCCTCTCCATTTCCTCCCACTGTACAAAAATGAAGCCAAAATACCCCGGATACGGGAGCTGCCATCTTGCGCTGGTGATGTCATTTGGAGCCAGAGTCTGTGCAGTAGTGATCCACGGAGGTCCCGCCCATGCACCCACCCGAACCAATCACAAGTTGTCAATCATGATGCCACTCTCCCTTTTTTTTATAGCATCAAAAAACTAATTAAAACCAAATTAAAATGACATTATATTTGACGTGTACATGTAAGGGGGTGGGGTTTATGACCTATACTGCAGCCAGCCACCAGGGGACGAATGAGATGTTTTGGCTTCACTTTCTTTATATACAGTGTATGGTCACACCCACACACTGTCTAAAATCTAAAATCACAAACCCCCGTTTTGCTTGTCTTTCAACTTTCATTCTACATTTTTCAACCAGCTGACGTGTGATCACACAGAAAAAGTGTTGCTTGTAAAACATTTAAATCTAACTGAATCAAACTGCAGCTGGTTATTGTATGGATCATTCTGATGACAAATAAACCGTGCACTGTTACACATGGAAAAACATGACTGTCAGATCTTCAACATGTCCAGTTCAGTGATTTCAACTTAAAAAGAGTCATCATCTGCTCTTGGTAGTATATTTGAGCTGCTGTATTCATATGTGAAACTCTGAATGTCCCAGACAACAACACGTTTCCTCTGAGGAAAACTCACCACAGGATTCCCAAACTGTCAGTGCGTCATGAAGGGGAGAGCCCTGTGTTTAAGGGGGATAAAAGTAGTGAATGTGATTGGCCATGATTGTTAAAGCCTCTAACATGCCCACTTATAATATATATAATAATGTATTCTTTGTGATTCCACCCCGTATCCAAGTGCACCACAGGTGCGCCAGGTGAGCCTGGCCACCAAATTTCCAAAAGTGCATTTGGCACATCCCCAACACACTGGACAACTGACCACGAACTGCGCCTCTGATTTCACAAAAATGTATCCCTGCGTCTTTTTTACACAGATATAAAATTTAAGAAATAAGCTATTATTTTTGGTGCCATTGCTTTGCTAAGGCCAATTCTGTTTGCTCCTGCTTAGCAGCTCCCCCTACACTTTTCACCTACAGCAGAATAATGCATACACAAGCACTTTGAGGTAAATCATCTCTTACATAAACTAAGAGATTATATAAATAGTAAATTGTTATTTCCACTGTGTTTCACTCTGCAGCCCCCTCAGCACCCCCTTCCCGCACTAATGTGCCAAAATCCTACATGATACCAGCCCAATAATGGCCTGACCCAACAGATGTGGAGTGTCGAGAACAAAAAGGATTGTCGGGCACAACAGTTACTGTTTTATCCCATGTAGTGCGTCATAGTGGAAGACGGCCGACTCAGCATCGGGAATGGGTCACGACATCCAGACAAAAGGACCAGCATGTATTTTTGTGCCTTCTCTCGTCTAGTTTGACAACTTCTATGACATGTTCAGTGACATTGACCAATAGGAGGACAGAACTCCTCCCATCCACACGTCAAAGTGTCCTCGAGACACTGAAGCCCAAGTTGCTCCAGATGGTCAGACCAGAACCTTGCATTGCCCGTTAAGGTATACAAGCTCTATATAAGTGAAATCCATTTCTTGACACCCTTGAGTCAGGAGAAGCAGCACCCTAAGGTCCACTTTAACTGTACTGCTACTATTAAAGTGTAACTCCACTCTCAGATTCAGAATCCTCAGCTAGAACCCTCTTTCCCAGCATATTTAAAAAATGCAACAAGTGAGGGAACAACACCTGTAGGAGGCGTGGCCTTGTGCCTAGATAGTGTGTGGGTCAGGGGACAAGTAGGAGACTGACTGACACTGATTAGAGTCTTTTTTTTTTATTCACCAACCAGCACTGCCTGTGAGCAGGTTGGTGATGGGCAAGAGGACACTGGCCGGTTCACCACGTAGCTTGAACAAGTTGGACATCCCCAATATGTCTCTCACAGGCCACCTTACTCACATACTAAGCTACGAGTTTTTTCAATAATGATGTATCTACCTGTCTGTCTACCACTTTCACCTTCTATCTATGTTATTTAAACCTTTTATTCATTCAATTCACTTTTATTTATATAGCACCAAATCGTAACAAAGTTACCTCAGGGCACTTTTTCATATAGAGCAGGTCTAGACCGACTCTTTATATTTACAGAGACCCAACAGTTCCCACCATGAGCAGCACTAGGCGACAGTGGCAAGGAAAAACTCCCTTTGAACAGGCAGAAACCTCGAGCAGAACCAGGCTCTGGGTGGGTGGTCATCTGCCTTGACCGGTGGGGGGGGGGACAGTAGTACAGTAAAGTTCCACATAGAGATGTAAAGTAAGAGTTGTGGTAATGGTATTGATGTTAATATTAATAAAAAATAATACTAATAGCAATATAATAATACTAATAAGAGCAATAACAACAATTGCAGCAGTGGCTGTTGAGCAGGAACACGGGGGCAGCAGGTGGCCTGCAACCATAGATCCAGACTCTACAGCTCCAGAGGCAGAAATACCTGCAGAAAGCAACAGAAGGAGAGAGAGAGGAGAGAAAGCACACAACTATGGGAAAGGAAAGCAGTCGAGTTAGTAACAAGTATTGATGGGATAAGAGAGTGTACAGATGGAGAGGGAGAGGAGGAGAGAGGAGAGAGGAGAGAGGAGCATCATAGGAAGTCTCCCCATATCAGCATAACTATGGGGTGGCTCAGGGGTCACCTGAGTCAGCCCTACTATAAGCTTTATCAAAGAGGAAAGTCTTAAGCCTACTCTTAAATGTGAGGAGGTTGTCTGCCTCCTGTACACAAACTGTAGAGAAGCTAATGTGGGAGAAATATGATCCCTTTTCCTGGTTCTTGTCAGTAAATGTGCAGCAGCAGCTGGATCAACTGGAGAGTCTTAAGGGACTTATTGGGGCAGCCTGATAATAGTTATAATAGAGTAATAATAATAAAATTGAACATAATTAAGTACATTTTTGATGTATTCCTGCAGAGTTTACTGCTGTTTATTATATACTATCTGTCCTTGCTCTTCTGTCTCATTCTCCTGAGCCTCTGCTGTTACTCCTAAAACAGAAAAGAACAGCAAACACACACACACAGAGCTAGAGGAGAGATACTGTATCTGTTCTACCCATAGATACATGATAGCAGTCATCCATTCATCTGCTGTCAGTAACGCCTTTCAGTCAGGCCTTGTCACTTCTCTCTATCTTCCTTGTTTTCCAACTGTCTCCTCTGTCTTTTTCTGCTCTGACACACATACACACAACTTCCAAGCTCCACAGCAGCCTTACATCCATTTACTCAAGGTAATTTTAAGGAGGCAGAAGCTCAAAATAACACTAGACAGAGATGTTATCATTCCTTCCACTTATGCTGTAGACAATATATTGCATACAAGTGTCTGGATGCTTTTATTCTTTACTTATTTCTTACTTCATGTGTCTGTGTTTCCAGTTCAGTAGTTGTCACACATGGAGGTGTTCGAGGTGGATGGTCTTTGACACACTCTGTGTCCCTCCTGTGGTAAGGTGTAACCTAAATGTCTTTGGTAAGGTTAGGGAAAGGTTTGGTTGAATATTGAAAAAGTAAACTCCTTAGTGCTTTAAGTCAGCATTGACTTTTTCTATATTTAGCCTAAACAAGACCTGCATCTAGACCTGCATTTTGTATCCGGCATCAAATTACAAATAAATCAGAATTTATATATGTGTATATACACACACACATATATATATATATATATATATATATATATATATATATATATATATATAATTGAAATACCAACATTTTATATGTGTACACATTTAGTATTTCAATAGAATTTTGGTACTCACACGAGACCATTAAAAAAAGTTCACATTTGAAGCAACAGAGGCCGAGATATCTTGAATTTTACTTCAAGGAATCAAGGTCATTCATTTATCATTTTACTGCACAATGAAATGTAAATTGTAGCCCCTTCATGCTACACACACATAGAATACAAATATTTAAATTTAAAATAGAATAAAATAAAATAAAAATAAAATAATATATACAGTATACTTCCTAGTATCTGTTCAATTTAAAAAAATGATGGATCCTACATTTCCCAGGATGCCTTCCTGGTAAACATCCACGTCTTTCAAATTCCACACCTCCAGTTTGTTACACAGGCTTTCTGTTATAAATTTGAGGTCTGCAATAACCCCAATGACATCACTATGACATCATCAGGGTTGTTTTTTCAGACCTGACAAAGCTCCACTAGATCCACACAAGACATTATACAGCTCAGATGTACTAACCATGACTAGAAAACTGAGCTTAATGTGTACAATTGGTGGAGTGCCCCTCTAAATATGTTTTGTGGGAATTCAAGGAAGATGTAATTTTATCTCTAAGTGTTTAACCCTAGGTGCAAGAATTTAAGTGGTTTTCAATTCTTAAATTTTTTTTTCATGAAAGCTTGTAGAAAATGTAGTCACCCATACATTGTATTTTGTTTAGTTGAACCATTCTGCATAAGCACATAAACCAGGGTTAGCTTCTTAATCAATGAATGAAAAGTTGAGTGTGAAAGAAACAATGTTGTAACTTAATCAAGTGCTTTACCTTCACCTCTAACCATAAAAACATTAACAGTAATTATGTGTATATTGTATAATACACTATGTTCAGTATGAACTTTTTGCTACCATGCAGATACATTCATTGAAATGTTTCCTTGTGATGTTTATAAAAAAAAAAGTAATCCAGGCAGCATAATGTTTCTTTCATAACAGATTTTCAGTTGTAAATTATGAGTGTATAAATGTAATTTTTTACAAGACAGGGTTGTATAATGTGTGGGTTCTGATATCACTAGATACATCTTTTGTATTTCAGTCATATTTTGGAAACCTGGGAGGACATTCTGTTATTTGGGGACACTGCTGGGTGCTCAAACAAAATCAGACTTCAATGTTTCTTGTCATGTTGAAGGTTTTGGCTGCCTAGCCGCCCACTCCCTTTGCCAAATATATTTTTATTATCTCCAACAAGGTTATGTTTTCAGTGTCATTTGATAGGAACAGGATATCTGTTAAAACTTGTTTTCAGTGTCATTTGATAGGAACAGGATATCTGTTAAAACTTGTTAACAGAATTCAATAACGTTTAGTCAGAAGGTTAGGCTAACAGCCAAGGACAAGCGAACTGTGTTTGGGACAGATAAAGACATTTCTGAAGGATCCCTTAACATAGTGAGTTACGACATTTTTTAATTTTTTGCATGAACTACTGTACTTCATTTACTTGAATTAAAAAACTGCTACATGTACCCCATGATTTTCTATCACAGTGTGTATGAAAAATACATTTAGAGGATTCAGAGGGCTGTCTAGTTTACATTGTTTTTGCTTCAATGTCCTTATAGAATTTTTTTTTTTTTACTTTAAAACTATTAAAGTCCATTCAAAACTTCCATAAAGTAATGGTCAGATAATCATGAAGTAACAAAGGACTACATTGCAACTACTCATTATGATGTACCACTTTACTTGGGGGTGCACAAACAGAGTAGCTAATTATTAAGTCATTAGTAATGAATGAGTGGCTACTAGTTCAGAGCTAATCAGAATGACTTATGAAGAAAGTGGTCGTTATTCTGATTCAGGGATACTTAACTAATCAATATCTAATGATTCATTAATATAGTATCTCCCAGTCTATATAGTGCTCACTTCAGAGTTATTCAGGAACTACTCATTAACGATTCATTATCAGGTCGTCCCTGATTCGTTCCTCTCTCGTTCCTTAGTAACTACTCACATTTTTGTGTACCGTATTGTAAAGTGTTACTATGATCAGGAAATCAACTTTAAAATGAAATGATGAATGAATGGAAGGATGAAATCTTGTTTGAGAGCATGTTGGAGAACCATAGCCCTAAATATTGAGAACTAGCTTTTTCCATTGCATTCAACTGTATCTCGTGGTCTTCCAAAACTATTTAATTTAAAAAAAAATGTTCCTGTGCTACTGTAGACATCCATCTACAACTAGACCTTCTATACTGCATCTGGCACCAAACCTGGGACCTATATCACAAAGCTAGTTCAACTTTGGCTGGCTCTCTTTGTGCTTCACGTAGCCTGGTATCACAAAGCTGGTTATCAACTGGTTCAGTTAACTCTGGGTTTTCCCATCCAGCTATGAGTGCTTTCGTGTGAAAGAGGTGGAGATGTTACTTACAAGCAACACTGTCAGAACTTTGAATAAAGTACTTAATATGATATGAGATGAAGCGGTGATACTGGCAGGGAGATTTGGTTATTCAGGCAGCAAAAAATGATATTCGGCGAGAGGAAAGGTATATAATATAAACACACAACTTGAAAAAATACAAAAGAGTACAAAATAATATTCCAATATTAAAAGTAAGTTTAAGGCTATAATTAAGTGTAGGAATTATATCCATCCATCCATCCATCCTCTGCCGCTTATTCGCACCCAGGTTGCAGTGGCAGCAGGCTAAGCAAGGTAGTCCAGATCCTACCAGGCTCCTTTCGATGCAAAGGACCAGCGGCTCTACTCCAAGCTCCCTCCAGATCTCTGAGTTCCTTACCCTATCTCTAATGGTGTGTTCGATAGACTGTATATAAAGATGGACGACGCGTCTCCACTTCCTCCTACTGTACAAAAATGAAGCCAAAATATCCTGGATACAGGAGCTGCCATCTTGTGCTGGTGATGTCATTTGGAGCCAGAGTCTGCACAGTAATGAGCCACAGTGGAGCCACGGTATCGGGTTCCCACCTATACCCCCGCCTGAACCAATCGCGAGAACACTCACAGCTGTCAATCATGACATCTCACCCCCGTTTTATAGCATCAAATAACTCATTAAAACCAAACTTATCAGAAAAATGAACACTCGAACAAACATCAGTGTGATAAGAACTACCTAAAATGACAGAAACCATCTTTGAAAAAACTTTATTTGACGTGTACTTTGACTTTTCAGTTTGGCCCATGTCCCATCCGCTAACATGGAGGGGGCAGGGTTAATGACCTTTACTGCAGCCAGCCACCAGGGGGCGATCAAGATGTTTTGGCTTCACTTTTGGGGAGTTGTCATGTCGTCCATCTTTATATATAGTCTATGTGTCTAGGCAGCAGGGAAAGGACCCAAACACAGACGGGACAGGCAGACTGGTGCAGGTGAATGATTTATTAAATAACAAAAAATGCTTACATGCAGATCCGTGGAACAGAAACAAAAGGCCAAACAGTGCAGGAACCAGGGAAACTGACACGCAGGGAGAGACAACCACCAATGAACCGACAGAACAAAGGGAGAGGACCGGTATATATATAGAGAAGGGGGTTAATGAGCAAATCAGGGGCAGGTGAGCACTGGGGAGCAGGTGAGGATAATCAGAGAGACATGAACTGAAGAAACAAGACAGGAAGAATTTCAAAATAAAACAGGAAAGATATAAGTCCCTCATGGGACATGACACTATGGCTGTTTTCGAAACCGCCTGCTACATACTACAGACGAACGCAGTATGCAGTATCTACTACATACTACATACTGCATACTGCGTTCATCGGTAGTATGTACAATTTCTGCTTGCACATGATTAAATTAGAATTTTTTTTTATAAGTGGTACTTATATTTATATTCCTCCCTGTCAACCACTAACATGGTAGTATTGCTGTCCGTCACATGGTCTGTCATTTCAACAATGGTGACCGTGTAAATAAAGTTAAAAAAAAACAACAAAAAAAACAATGTGGACCGTTCCGCCACTTTGCATTGTGGGATACAGTAGGCGAGGTAGACTGGTCCGATGCATACTGGAGATTTTTTCCGAATCAGTACGACATCCGCGTATTTCTGGCATACTGCAGATTTTGCTTTTGTTTGCATACTGCACACTACATGCTACATTTTGGCCAAATCAGTACGTAATGCTAGTATAGTAGGCGGTTTGGAAAACAGCCTATGGTGTGTTCACACCAAAACAGAATTGAATTTTTCTCGTGGTGAGATTACATACAAAGTCAATGCAAAGACCCGAATAGATGCAAATTTGAGCCGGGCAATGCAAATTATGCAATACGAATGAACCGAAATTTGCGTCATTCGTGAGTTGGAATTTTTCAATTTGCATAACAAATTCGCATGACGCTGTGTCGCGAAAGACTGTCAGCGTTTGATTCTCCTCCTGACGTCCTGACGTTGAACCAGAAATGGAGGAAAAAATAGCCGTTTCATTTTTATACAGAGACCAGACCAAAAAAGTTTGGTAAGTTTCAAAAGAATGTGTCTGTTACTTGATCGCAGCTATCGGTTGTACTCTACTATGAACCAAGTCATTAGCCCTGATCGATCCGAACATCATTGAGAAAACAAGGATATTATTTTCTTGTCGTCTTGCGGACGGACCTGACAAAGCATGAATTCAGACTTTTTACCAATTGGCATCATAGTTATTTCGGCAGCCTTTTGATCCATTTATAGCATTCACAGGAAAAACTTTATTTTTATATTTTCAGCCTCAAGTAGAGCTGGAAGCAGCAGTCATCCAGACACAGTTCCCGGAGAAGGCGGTGAAATTCACTGAGCTATGTGCGCCTCCAGATGATGTTATGAAGGCGACTGTTCGCATGTTGTGTTTATTTGTTGACAAATGGTCCCGCAGTCAACACGAGGCAAAAATTCGCTTCACTTTTGGTGGGAACACAGCATAAGGGTGAGCCCAGCCACCTTATGGAGGAAACTAATTCCGGCTGCTTGTATCTGCGTTCTTACACTACCCAAAGCTCGTAGATCAACTGGTAAATAAAAAGCTTTCCCTTCCAGCCCAGCTCCCTCTTCACCACAATCTCAATCTCACGCTCCATTTTACCCTCACTTGTGAACAAGACATTGGGATACTAGAACTCCTGTACCTGGGGCACAACTCACTTCCAATCCGGAGGGAGCAATCCACTGTTTTCCTGCAGGGAACCATGGGCTCAGACTTGGAGGTGCTGATACTCAACCCGACCGCTTCACACTCGAATGTCTTTCTCTCTCTTCCATTTTAAAACTCTAAAATAAATCAGAGAAATTAACAATGATAAGAGGACTGAATATTGTTCTGGGGTCAGTTAAGGAGTGCTACCTGACAGACTTCTCATACATCCACTGTGCCTGTGGGTATATAATGCTGACAGCTTCCTCTCTTTGTATTTGTATTTAATATTATAGGTACAGACTGTGTAAAATGTATTACTTCTGCAAGAATAGTGTTTAATTAAAAAGGTACCTTTTCAACAACTCTCTCTGCACCAACTCTGCTGTTTCCTGCCTGAGGGACACCGTCCTGTTGTTGCACAGTTCTTCTAGCAGTTCTATTAGCAACCTGCTTCAATAGAAAACAGAGGACGCCTCAGGCCTGTGAAGCTGCTCTCAACTATCTCACCTGCAGTTTTAGCAGAATGAGAGGCAGAGACAGCTATGGAAGGCTCTGTGTGCTCTGTGCTGTGGTATTGATATAAGAAAGACAATAACAGAGAAATTGCTGCAAAGTTGCTGCTTTTAAATCTAACAACTTGCCTAGTGTTCATGGTTGGAGATCCCTTGTCAGAATTTAGGAAGTTAATCTTGGAGCCCACATTGAAAGCTAATGGGGCATGTATTTATGTTGCTTTTATTCAAAATCTGAGGTGAACACTACCAGTATTTTGCTCAGACATTGGAAACTGGATTTCCAACGTCTTGAAGAGAGATGTTCATATTATTTCTGTGTCACTGAGTGACATTACAGAAATAAATTCCACCCCTGCAAGGACACATAAGTTAGGAGGTAAGTTAATATAGGCAGGGTAAAACAATATGAACCGCTGAATCAAATGTTCCAGCCTATAGTTCAAATTGTATGGACATTTATTGTTTAACTGACACGAGTGCTTTGTCAGTGATTTACAGCCTGGCTTATTGGTAAATATAAGTATAAGATTTAAGCTATTTATTAATTTTGGCATTATTTGATTTCATACATAACCTAGATAACTCAGTTACTATTATTAATCTGTACGCATAAAGCCTACACATTAAATAGTAGTGCTATTTTCTGAGTCCTGGCTGCCCAGGCTGCACTGCGTAAGCAAACTCAGAAGCCAGGTCCCCATCTCCACCCAGTCCTTGAATCCTTTACCACCACCACTGAGGGATTTCAATACAATGGGTTAAAGATCAGAAACTCCAGTGTAACTGCAGAAGCCTACTATCACTATAGGAAAGACACTGGACAACATCATGCATTCATTGGCAAGAGATTTTCCACTTTCTCCACTGATCCTGTGCCCTTGCCTGCAGAGATGTTTGATCCTGTGAATTTCCCAACAGAAGAAAAGCTGTGGGAGAAGTTTGGTGAGGAAGAGTTACATCACTTATGTAAGCCCTTTGAGCCTCTATTTGCTAAAAACAGCTGCAATGTGGCTGAGATAGACAGGGACATAGTGCACCACCACAAGGGCCAAACTCTCCTCCCACTATGGTCACTGATGGAGAAGGAAAGCACCCAACCTGCTACACCTTATTAGAATCATCTTAGTGTTCCCTGTCTCTACCTCTCAAGTAGAGTGGCAGTTCTCAATCATGATGAGAATGCAGGGGGACTGTCACTTAAGCCTGCATACGTCCAATGAAGACCTCCTCCTCATCAAGTCACAGGGTTGTGCTCCTGCAGATTATCAAAGCCAAGAAGCAGTAGCAATGTAATGAAGGTCCTCTTCATTACTAGTAGTGGTAGCACAATGTGGGTAGTTCTGGGTAAAAGAAATAAATACACAACACACACCTGAAGGATTGAAGGCTTTTATTGAAATTGTTGCATGATGTGTGTTGCAGATAGTGTAGTTGCATCGCAGCTGGACATGATTGAAGGCCGGCCCTGGGAAGACAAGCATACATTTAGTGTGGCTAGTTGGGTACCTTAGCATAATCTGCTTATGGGGTAGTACCTTGGCCAAATCTAGAGATTAAATTTACTCTTCATTGTTTAAGTGTGCAGTGGTATAATGTGCATTGTTTTTAGGTCACTCACCTCTGTTGTGTTTCCTCTTCAGGGTGTTCAAGTAAAAGAGTCCCCAGACTATCTGAGCGCCAATTTGAAGGTTCCGGGAGATACCACGTGGTAATTAGTGTAGGGGTGGGGAGGTACTTTAATCTGCTGTTTCAGTTTTTGTGGTGGTATTGTAATGAGTAATATGCAGGAAGATGATATACACTATCTGAGAGTAGTGTGGGGTACATGTGTTTTAATGTATTGATTGTGTTTTTGTATTTTTGATGTCTGGGGAGGGATGGGGGTCCCTATACTGTGGTAGTGGTCGAGATCGTAGCCAGCGGCAGGCTATATAAGGCTGCCACTTTCCATCAAGCGCTGCTGCTGTCAGGACCACATGTGTCCCGTGGTCCACAGTATTTTTTATGTGAAGATGTTCTTGTGATGTATTTATTGTGGGTGAAATAAACACCTGGTTGGTATGCGCCTAACCTCAGCCTCAAGTCTCCTACTGTTTAAGTCCAGCCGCTACACGGCCATCCTAACAGGCAAAATGGTGGGCATCACCAAAAAGAGGCCAAGGAACCCCAAACATACACTGCAACTCCCCGACTCCCCGTCCCCACCTTCAAACAAGTCCAGTGACTTTGATTAGACTGAGCCTGTATGAACCTTTGACTCAGGAGTTTGTACAAATATTGGTAAATTGTAAATACCAATAAATGATTTTGTGAAATAAATATTTATTTTATTTTATTTCACTGATCAAATAAATGATCCTTATATTAAATTAATTATTTCCGTGGATCATTGTTTTATTTGATGACCTTTGCTGCTCCTGGCATTTGCCCCTAAAATGATGAAATTCCAGGCTTGGTCTCTAATATAGTATCAGTAGTCTGAACAGTTTCTTCAGTCCGTGCAGTTGTCTTACAGTCTTCAGGGTGTTCTGTTATAAAGTCATTTCACTCCCAAAACTTTATTTCTTCTGACCAACCATGGTCGTGAAGTCAACAAAATTTCGTGAGATGAAACTGTAAAAAACGCGTCAAAACAAACATTTTTGTTTTGTTTTAATATATTACTTAAGTAGTGACTTAAGTTTGGGGTGTTTTTCAGGAGGAACACCTTCACAGCTAGGACAGCAACAAGTCCAAGCAAGTTTTTTAACACAGAATTGATTTTGATGAGGTTTTCTGCTAAAAGGACACAGAATACTGAGGATTATTCTTTAAAATAATCAGACCACATGTAGGAAGTATGGACTTCTCTTCTACCTTTCTCTAGAAGTGATCCATCTAACAAATCTACACAGACAATTGGTGTTTTACATGGTAAAGTTTCAAAAGCATCACTTAACCTTCAAGATAACAGAAAAAGAATAACCATTTGGCAAAGTATAATATAAAATAATCCTGTGTTTCTATATTGAGTAACATTGAGGATACCATTTTTACAAAATTTGAAATGGGAAAACAGAGTGGGGAAAAACACTTCCGGAACCAGTGGCCCATCCCACTTGGTAATTCTATAGGGGCCCATCAGCAAATTGTTTACCCAGGACCCCACAGGTTGACCCAGACACGGTTGTGGCAAGAAACTTTGGACAGGATGTGGACTGCCTCACTCACCAGCATCCACACACACAAGTTCAAATGTAGTTCAACAGACGTGATGCACACAAAGCAACAACATTTTGACTTTTCATTCCAGTCTAAATTATATGCTCTATATGCTTTGCAGACCTTTTAATGTGCAATGCTGCCACATGTCAAATAATGTGCAGCATAAGATGTACTTCAGCTGACAATAAGCCTTAATTGGTACAGTACAGTATTATTTGTCATAGTGCACTTGCTCTTGTTTGCCACGGTTGTTGTTTGGGAAGCGTATCCATGTTTACATCTGACAAAACTGACTTTATTTTCCCAAATAGGGGATTTTAAAGCTTGAAATTATTGTCCAATCATCCTGATATTTTGCTGAGAAAATGTCTTTCTAAAATCATTTTGTTGTCTATTTTCTGTTTCCATTCCAGTTTTGAGTATCTTCTGCTTTGAAAGACTGGATGGATGTTTAATAAAGTCCACTCTCTGGGGGATTTAATACAAGTAAAGACAAATATTGATCCCTTATGGTAGATTCACCACATTTTATTTAATTATTTACTGGTAGTTAGTGACACTAACTCACATTTTGTTTATCTGGTGTGGTGTGCACACAGAACTTGTAAATATAAATCATCTTTAAAAGTCAGTCACTTCTTCACATCTGCCTTCCAGTGACTAGCCAGAGATGATTAGATTCTTGCAGAGCAATGGATATTACCGTGTGATGTAAGGCCTATTTTAGGCTGTAGAGCCTGGTCTCCTGTCTGGTCTAAAGGTTTGGGCCTGAGACAGAGAGTGAGGAGGTGGAGGGGATCATGCAGCGAGTCACAGTGTCTTGAAGGTCAATGCTGCTGTCTTTCATCAGCAGCCCTTCTTAGTCTATAGCTGTGTTTAAAAAAAACCCAGGAAGGAAGGAGAACTGGCACTGTGTGTGTGTGTGTGTGTGTGTGTGTGAGAAAGAGAGAGAGAGGCCCTCCATGGCCCCTATAAATGCAAACTGTTCACTGTTAACATATTTCATTTGTTTTCCCCACAATATCCACTCCTGACAACTAAAGCATGAATAATGTTCATAAGCAGCAAGTTTCAAGTTCTTTATTGACAAATGCACAACAGTTGTTGGCAGTGAAATTCTTAGTTCTCAGGCTCCCTCCAACAATGCTCAAACAGTATAAAAAGAAACTCATGTAAAATAGTGCAGAAGTTCAAATCTAGGAATTTAATATAATATATATAAATTTAAATATAATACAATAAAATTAAATATAACATTGTGGTAGGCAGGTGTACAGTAATGATAAAATGAATAAACTAATGTAGACAGGTTATAGACAGGTAACAGGATTTTAGACAGGAAGTGCACTCCTTACACAGCTTGTAAACAGGTAGAAATATATATATATATTTGTAACATATTCAGGTATAAACGGTAGTAATAAATATATATAAACGGAGATGTAAACAGGTAGGAACCAATAAGTAATAGTAATAAAGGTAAAGTGACATCCATCAATAAGGTGCGAGTAAAGTGACACTGAAGAGTTTCGGAGCTCCAGAGTTCAACAGTCTTAGGCCTCAGGGATGAAGCTGTGCTGTGCAGTTTTCACCACCCTCTGTAGAGCATTACGGTTGAGGTGGTGCAACTGCCATACCAGGCGGTGATACAGCCAGTCAGGATACTCTCAATGGTGCACCTGTAGAAGTTACAGAGTATCCAGGAGTTCATGCTGAGCTTCCTCAGCCTGCGGAGGAAGAAGAGACTTTGTCATGCTGTTTTTGTGATGGTGTTCAGGTCCAGGTCAGTCCAGGTCAGGTCCTCGCTGATGTGAACCCCGAGGAACCTGAAGCTGCTGACTCTCTCCACCTAGTCCCATTGATGGTGATGGGGGTGTGTCCTTCTCTCTGTCGCTTCCTGTAGTCCACAATCAGCTCCTTTGTTTTGCTGACGTTGTTGTCCTGGCACCATGATGTCAGAGCTCTGACCTCCTTTCTGTTGGCTGTCTCATCGTCGCCGGGGATCAGGCCAATGACGGCCGTGTCATCAGCAAGCTTGATGATAGTGCTGGAGCTGTGTGTGGTCAAGCAGTCGTGCGTGAACATGGAGTACAGGAGAGGTCTGAGCATGCAGCCTTGAGGGGCACTGGTGTTAAGAGTCAGGGTGAAGGATGTGGTGCTTCCTATCTGCACTCCAGGATCCAATCACAGAGGTCGGTGTTGAGTCCCAGATATCTGAGCTTGGTGATGAGCTTGGAGGGTACAATGGTTTTGAATGCTGAACTAAATTCAATGAACAGCATTCTCATATATGTGTTCCTCGGGTCCAGGTGGGAGAGGGCAATGTGGAGGGTTAAGGTGATGGCATCGTCAGCTGATCTGTTTGGTCTGTATGCAAATTGAAGTGGGACCAGTGAGTCAGGGAGGGAGGAGGTGATGAAGATTTTGACTAAACGCTCAAAGCACTTCAGGAGGTTGGAGGTGAGTGTTACTGGGGGGTAGTGAATGAAATGTATGAATGGCAATATCAGTCTGCTAGCTGATTGGTCAGTCCAATTAGATGATAGATTGCAATGCAATTTTGTACACACATTCATAGTCCCCAGACGATGAATCCTACTGACTTTAGTGATCCCCTAACTTTTCATCTAGCGAAACCATGACATTTGTGGTTTTTAGCAAAACCTCTGGATAACAATTTTACACATTGTCATGAAATTTGGTGGGTAGGTGGTCTACATTATACCTGTCAAAAATCTGCATGTTAGCATTGGGTTAGGGGTTAACCCTAACCCTAACCCTAACCCATTGTGAGCATGTTGCTGACGTTAGCATATAGCTCAAAGCATCACTATGCTTAAACCTGCAATAACAAGTGGAAACAAGTTGTACACAACATTGGCCTATCATTATCTTTTAAGTTAATATAGCAAGCTTGTTATATATTTACACATCCAGCAATTACGGAGAAAAATGATCAGTCATGCTGAAAACAACACTGTGAGAGCAGTGAGAGTGAACCAAAACAGTAAAGTTGCAGCCTGTCAGCTATACAATGAGCTGAAACTCACTATAAAGCTCAGTAAAGCCAAGGGGAGCTGCAGATTCAGGTGATAATTCTCTGTAGGTTCATCACTACGAGTGGTGCCTCTCACATTGTCACATTGTTTTCACATTGTCATTGATGCATTGTTTTTATAAAAATATTGATTATAGCTGAATCTACTGTATGCTGAAAGGTATTTGGCTTCACTCAGACTCACTACATGTAGAGCTAACTTTCTGTAGTCTCTGTCCTACACAGAGTATAGCAGTGAGAATTATGGGTCTGACAGGTGCAGCACACTCGGGTGGTCAGAGGGCACACCAGTGATCTAATGCCACCCTGGGCCACGCTGACATTACACCACCCAGCTTTCTCACCAGGCTTCATCTAACACCTCACTTCTGGTCTGTGTGTGTGTGTATGTGGGTGGGTGCATGCAGTGCCAATAATTTCCTGCAGCAGGATGCTGTCAGTCCATCTGATGGAGAAATACAATTAGGTTTCATTTTTACATTTAGCTTCTGCTTTTCTGCTGGGCTAACTTGTCAGCTGCCTCCTTCCAGCACCACACTGTTCTTTGTTGTTGTTCTGTTTTTTTTTTTACCTTGACAGTCTTATGTTGTCATCACTCCTTTTTTCTACAACCAAACAGCTCCGTATTTTTCCAAAAATATGATGGCTATTGTGGCCAATTAAGAGATGCACAAATATCCTTTTTTATTGCCATCTGTAAGCCATTTCCCCTTTAGATTGTGGGATTTAGGTTGTTTGAAACTGTTTGGGAAGAAAAAGGGATACTTATTTTTCTTTTTCATTTCTACAAAGACATAAACACATTTCTTATGAAAGTTTGAATCCTCTGACTTTGATCTACAGTTCCCACTTTGAGAATTTTGACATAATGAAAGGACTATGTTTGCTGCCCACGCCACATTACACTGTTGGTTTCCTGCTTTGGTGTGTGTGTTTGTGCATATGTGTGTGTGTGTGTGAACCTCTGTGTGTCTGATTTAGCTCAGTTATTAGGTGAGACAACAGTGCCCCCTGCAGAAAAACTTACAGTATTATACTGTCAACAGTATAGTGTGTGTGTATTTGCCCAGGCATGTATTTTGTCTATGTGTCAGTGTGTATGAATGTGTGTTTAGCCCCTGTATTCTGTTTCACCTCTCGCTGTCTCTGTCTCTGTTGCTGCCTTTTCGTATATTGAAGCCAGAGAGAGTCATCAAAGAAAGTGTTACTTCACGCACTTGAAAAGAACCTGTGTGCTTTGATGCTGAGAGAAGAGACGGAGGTGCAGAGGCTGTATGGATTGTAGTTATGGATATTCTCTGGCTGGCAGCAGACAAGGCCGCCTGAAAACAAGGCAGCAGTAAAGACATCATCATCCCATAAATGATGCAGTCCCCCTCTGGATGGAAAAGATTGATTTTATTCTGCTCACCATCACGTCCAAAATCTCCATACAGTCAAGTCATGTCAATTTTATTTTTATAGCCCAATATCACAAATCACAAATTTGCCTTAAGGGGCTTTACAATCTGTACAGCATACAACCCCCAATGTCCTTAGACCCAATTTTGTATGCACTTCTATTTGCTTGTGGAAGCATATTTGGTTAGCAATGATACGTTTAATATCAACTTCCCTGGTTACCTAATAAGTCATGTTTATATACACCAATACATAGTTTGACTTTAGGCTCCACTAATCAGTATATTCTATATTAATGAATGAAACATCCACTTGTAATGTGAAAGATGTCGCTTGTAGTGACAGTAATTATCACCAACTCTGCAGGTCTGCTGAGCTTTTTAGCCTCTTTAAGCTTGCTTCTTAGTTTTATAGCACATTGTATCCAGTCTATCTAGTTTGTGAAGAAAATGAAACATTTAGCAACAAAAGAGACATATTTTTCTAAGGGATTGGTGGAAACAGAGCTAAAAGGACGTCACATTACCAAACAGACAGAATTCAAGGTACAGTAGCAAAGATATGCCAATCTGGAGAGACACACAGACTGCCAGTGTGTGGTGTGTGGTCTTGCATAGAAAACAATATGCGTGGGTCTTTTGTTGTGCGCTGCTCTGTTTCGCCCTTTCATTTAACATCTCATTCAAGTGGCCAAAAACACAACTTCAAATGAATGCTAATGCTGCTCCGTCTGCTATGTCTGTTGTGTGTAAATGTGCCACTGTTTGCTACCACATTAGCTATATCAACTATATCGCTGTTCAAAGTGATAATATGTCAGAACCTGATGTTTTTCAATTTGTTGTGAAGGTCTTCTGCCCACAAGTGCTCCAAAAAAAAAAAAGACTCACTACAGCTTTAAGAGTACTCCACTGATTTAGCACTGCACTTTTATGACTCACAATGGAGAATTTTAAAAAACGGATCAAAGGTCTTTCTTATTGATCACATTCTTCTTCCTTGTCAAAAATTCCTTCGTCTGAGATTCAGGTGTGTCATGCTAGTAGCAGCTAATGTAGCCTGGAGCCTCTAGCATCTTTCCCAGACCTCCGTAGCCTGCTGCTCATCTCTGCTGCAGGCTGAAGTCATATAACCATTCTACACATAGTGACTTTAAGAAAAAGATATGTCATACATATATTCTGTATTTGCTTGTGATTATTAAAGCTATATCATATATATTAAGAAAATTATTCAAAGAAAACATTTTCATTAAACAGAAAAATTCTACTACATTTTTACACTTACATCAGCAATATCAGACATACTGTGTAACATCAGAAACTTTGGTTTCTCCACTACCATTTAAGATACAGTTCTTTGAACAAAGCTCAGCTGTGTAGCATGCACGTGTAATGATGGTCTCACTGTGGGTCCAGCAGGGTAGAGGTCAAGTTTTACTAGAACAGGCAAAACAGAGGCATGGTGCAAGACTTCAGTCCCAGCCCTCATTTAAAAGTCCTATGTCAAGTTTCAAACTTTCCTCTGTTACTGTCTATAAATAGTCATATATTTGCATCTATTAGTGTCACTACAGTAGCAAGTGCAGCTCAAGTGAGGTGAAGGATGATATTGAGTAAGATAAGTTATATTAGAGCCACCGTGATTCATTACAGTTTAAAATTCAACAGCTGTAGACTTAGTCTCCCTATCAAATGCTTCAGTGATGGAGTGTGGAGGAGCCCACGGTTCTGCCTGACCCATCCCCCACATCCTATCATCACTCACACACCGCTGGCACTGATTAATTCATCACTGCTACAATTTAGATGGCTTTTCAAAAACTCTGGCAGCTGTTGTGCCTTTCTGTTAACCATGAGCTAACTTGTTATTTTACTTTGCTTACTTTTGCTGCTGTGGATTTTTCCTGTGTTGAACTATGTTTCTGTGCTGGTTAAACAGAAGAAGTGTGTGGCTGATGAGTCACACGCCTGTCCTCTTCTGGAATTTAAGAGGTGTGCAACTGAATTGTATTTAGTTTTTGTATTTATTGTATTTTTTTGTAATTGTATGAAGGTCTGACACATTCTAAACATTTCTATACTGAAATGTTACAACTTTATAGAAATTCATCATAATATGTATTACATAAATTATGTCAGATCATCACAACCTATTAATCAACTTGTTGTCGAGACGTCTTACAAATTTCTGACATTGTGTTTCCTTAGTCTCGATGCTGATAGACCCCATCTGGTATTACCATGCAATCTGTATGTGGATATCCTATCTGGGTCAGGAAAAAGACTTTAATTACTGATTGGAGACCATGCACTTTTGGACCATTTGCAGAGGTTTTACCCACAGGGTATGGATCATGTATTAAGGAAAACTGAATACCGCGTTCAGAGATGGCGTTCCATTCAATTCTATGAAAGTTGCTCACTGGATGCAAATGCCAGAAAAGCCTCACCCTTCCACGATTTTGGGCCCGTAGTGCATGCACACTACAGTCCTTCACCAGCCAAGCCAGTTGAGAGCATGCGCTTCTGCTGGCTGAGCAGGCAAACTTTCTGTTGGCTTCCCACACATGAATGGGATAAAATAATTTATTAATAATAATAATAACTTTATTTGTATAGCACCTTTCATGCAAAGATACAGCCCAAAGTGCTTAACAGAACAAGATGAGATGCAAAGAAACAATAACAATAAGTTAAAATAAGTAAAAACAAGTTTTAAAAAAACAAAACCTTAGAAACAAGTGAGGGAAAACAGGTAAACAGAAACAGTTTGATCACAATACAATAAAACATTAACAAATAAAACATTAACAAAACATAATTTAATTATATGTCTCTTATATGACTCTCTAATCAGTCCAGCCACTCTCTCTCTGTCGTTTCTACTCACCTGCTACCTCAGCTACCTGTGATCTCCAATGCAGCCAATCCTTCAGAAGCTGGATTCACTCACTTCTCAATCTCAGAACCCAGCCGGCCCCCTCCCCAGGTCCAGGAGGGACATACAGCGTTCCGGTAAGGATCCAGGGGGGTGTACACCAGGCTATGGTGGATTCGGGCTGTCAGCAGTCCCTAATCCATCAGAACCTGGTTCGGCCCAGGGCATTAGTGGAGGCATCATGGGTGAAAATTAGGTGTGTGCATGGGGATATTCACGAGTACCCAGTAGTGCCAGTTCAAATTAAGTATAACAGAAAAACGCATAGTATAAAGGCCGCGGTTAGCTCCCGTCTTACGGTTTTGGGCACAGATTGGGCTGGGATTGATAAGCTAATAGGGGTGCGCGCACGACAGAGAGGGAGATGTGGTATGTGTGCTGTGCTCAGCGGTGACGCGAGGTCATCCGATGCTGCAGAGAGGGAGGAGGGACGTGAGGAGCCTCCATCAGAGGCTCCGCAAGTCCCTATGTTTAACTCCATGGAAGATTTTCCACTCGAGCAGTCTCATTACAACCTGATGGATAGCCTCCTCACCCCATCCCAGAGAGCAGACGTAGTCAGAGTACAACAGCAGTTTGCTGACGTGTTCTCCCCCTTGCCAGGGCGTACATCCCTCATAGAGCACCACATTGAGACTCACCTGGGCGTGACGGTGCGTTCACGGCCCTACCGGTTACCTGAACACAAGTAGTTCAGAGAGAATTAAAGGCCATGTTGGAAATGGGAGTAATCGAGGAGTCCCACAATGCCTGGAGTAGCCCTATCGTTCTTGTTGTTAAGAAGGATGGGTCTATTTGGTTCTGTGTGGACTATCGCAAGGTCAATGAGGTGGTACGGTTTGATGCTTATCCTATGCCCAGGGTCGATGAGCTCTTGGACCGTCTTGGGACCGCTCGCTTTTTCACCACACTGGATTTAACCAAGGGCTACTGGCAGATTCCCCTGTCACAGGAGTCCAAGGAAAAAACGGCCTTCTCCACTCCGTACGGTTTGTACCAATTTGTCACACTCCCGTTCGGGTTGTTCGGGGCTCCAGCCACGTTTCAGCAGCTCATGGACCGGGTGCTGCGGCCGCATATGCTGCCGCCTATTTGGATGACGTGATCATCTACAGTGACAGCTGGGCGGAGCATGTGCGGCGGGTGGCTGCAGTACTCGGTTCATTGAGGCAGGCAGGGCTCACGGCCAACCCGAAGAAGTGTGCGGTTGGACGGAGGGAGGTGCGGTATCTGGGACACCTCTTGGGTGGAGGGCAGGTGCGGCCTCAGTTAGACAAAACCGCAGGAATTGCAGCCAGCCCAAGGCCCAAGTTCAAAAAAGAGGTGAGGCGGTTTTTGGGGTTGGCAGGTTACTACCGCCGGTTTGTGCCCGGTTTTGCGGAACTGGCCAGCCCCCTCACCGATCTCACCCGAAAAGGTGCCCCAGATCCGGCCCAGTGGACGGAGCAGTGTCAAGTGGTGTTTGACAGGTTGAAACAGGCTCTCTGTGGGGAGCCTCTGCTCCACACACCTAACTTCTCTCTCCCCTTTATACTGCAGACTGACGCCTCGGACAGAGGGGTGGGGGCCGTGTTGTCCCAGCAGGTGAGGGGCGTCGACGGTCCAATTGTGTACATCAGGCGGAAGCTGTCGGAGAGGGAGTCCCGCTACAGCACAGTGGAAAAGGAGTGCTTGGCTATCCGGTGGGCAGTCGGGGCCCTGCGCTACTACTTGCTGGGACGGGCCTTCACCCTCTGTTTGGACCATGCTCTGCTCCAATGGCTCCACCGCATGAAGGATGCCAACGCGCGGATCACCCGGTGGTATCTGGCTTTACAGCCATTTAAGTTCAGAGTGGTCCATAGGCTGGGGGCGCAGATGGCTGTGGCCGACTTCCTCTCTCGCCCTTTGGGGGGGGAGTAGGTTCGGCCGGACGGCTCCCCGGCCTCAGTCGGGCGGTGGGGGTATGTGGTGGTGGGACACGGTTTGAGCTTGGCTGCAGAGAGGGAGAAGTGGAGGAGTGGCTCAGGAGCTCAGGGCAGGTAGCCCTGGGAAACACAGGTGTAAGGCATTAATCAATCTGTGTATGCTTATATCAGTAGTGGCAGCCCTGAGGAGGGGGTTCAGGAAGGAGAGGAACGAAGCCGAGCTGGGCCAGAGGACCGCAACGGAAAAGACATTGTACATAGTTGTAAATAAACGGGCCGAATGGCTCCTGAACGTCATCCCGTGTGTGGTGTTTCTCTGTTGACAGGCCCACAGTAGCGAGTGTCGCTACATTCTTATTGTTAATTCACTGTGCAAAAGGATGTAGGCTATGTGCAGAGTTTGTTTTCACTTTTATTTAGTTTTAGTCTTGTTTTCGTTGTAAAAAAACAAGGTTGTTAATGAATATTTTTCTTAATAGATTTTGTTGACAAAATGAACACTGCCTGAGATGCACCGTTTTTGCACCATCTGCTAGCTACACCTACCTAATTTGCATATTGATATCTCAATGCAGTCAGAATCATATTGACACAGTACCAGGTGTTAAGGCCTGTGATCAGATGTCATTATCCAGATAACATATCCAGATACACATCACATCTTATTAGGTGTTAAATGTTTTAGAGACAACTTGTGGACAAATTAGCTTGTCAACACATTTTATGAAGTCATAATCACAATGTAACATTTTTTGACATCGAGCAGCTAATACTTATAGCTGCTAACAGTCATCAAAAGTCACCTAAAGTGTTTGAAACACAATGACAAAACAATGTTCGCTTACTGTACATTAAGTTTTGAATTCCCTAAATTGTCACCAATTCTAGCCTTTAAAAATTCTTGGTTATGTGTTCCTATTTACTGATCATGTTTTATGTTTGACATTGTTGTAATTACATGAGGAAAAAATAAGTTGCTCCTGGTTTAATTAAGTTTGATGAAAACTTAACAGTGATGTCTGAGATATTGTTTCCAAAGTTCAAATGACTAAACAGAAGCTGCTCTCTGGTCCTCCCCCGGGTTCAGTACAGGGGATAAAACTCAAAACACACACAAATGTCATATTTCCTTTTTAGTGGTTCTAGAAACACAGAGGCCGTGGCTGACAGTGAAAGGGCATAGATGGAGTGTAGAGAGCAAAGGATGGCATTTAAACTGTGCTGACAGATCTGCTGTTTCACTGATGCCTGAGCAAATAGATGGGCACACACATGAAAGTATGACTGTGTGAAAAACAATGAGGTTTTTGAGGTTGAAAGGCAGAAGAGCTCTGAAGGTGGATGTGAAGTGACAGCTGGCAGGGGTCAGAAATAGAACCCGCTCTGGGAGGAGTGCTGGGTTGGGCATGGCACCTAGAAACGGGACTCTAAATATGACCACAGTACAGTCTGACAACTTTACTGTCAACCAGTCAAAATCTCAACCAGCAAGTCCTCTTAACACACACACATATACATTCCTACATTACCAACAATGGACTACACTGATCAAGTGTGGACCACTATCTGTCTGTGTTGAACACACACTGAAAGGGGACATAAATAGTTACAAAGAATTCCTTCATGTCTTTTAAATTGATAATTTAACTAAATTGTTTTTAACATTCAAACATCCCCCTGTGACATAAAGTTAATAATTTGAATAAATTAATGTTTTACCTGTAAATCGTCAGTTACTTGGCTCCATGCACTAATATCACACACTTAACACTTATCAAGAACTTCAGAAAATATATATTCTTTATTACATGTATCTGGGTTTTAATCATGTGAAGAAAATGATATCACACCAGTGACCAGTGACCATTTTCTATTATGGGTTTTCACATTTTACTGTCTTATTATATATTATCATTATGACCTGTTCGGTGAAGGAGTATGAATTTTAAACAGGACAATGTTTATCCTGCGGATTCCATCTAATTTTGTATTAGCCCTTAATAACTTCATACCTGGAGTCACGAGAAAAAGCTTTCCCTGGTCTCAGGGTGTGTTTTGAATCATGCTTGAGCAAGAGTCTGTTGTTTGAGCATTTTTAGAGCATTCATTTTAAACTCATTCATGACAACAGCCATGTCAGCTAAAATATCTATTATCCTTCCTCCCATAAGGACTATTCACAATTCTGATTTGATCTTCTGTCTTTAACATCCATATTGGAGTGTGAATGTCACTCCATGCTATATAAGAGGGAACGTTTGTCATTGTGTAGCAGCTTACAGGGGACTCCAGTCACTCTGTACGGGACAAGTGTGGACCTTATTTTCTGTAATGGTGACCACTCTTAAAACAAACTGTTGCACTTTTTATTGAACCTGATTTAATGAGGAGCACATCAGTTTGTTAGGTTCTATGATCTGGTCACATATAATTACACATTACACCCAATAACTTTTTGGTGTAGTCCAGGTTAACGTTTTTCCTGTTACTAAATAGAATTTTTCTCTGGTTTTCTTGTTATGTTAGCAAGATCTATTAGTTCAAAGGTGTGGAATAGCAAGGACAAGTATCCCATGCTGCAAATCTCCACAGATGTGCTGTCTTGAGATGTACCTGTTCTGTGCCCCCTTGTTACATCCACATGCTTGTTTGATTGTGAAGGGGGAACTTGTATAACCTAAATGTTACAGCTAGAAGAGAACCTTATAATTTGTTTTTTGTCCTTTAATTTAAAGGATGGGTAATAACATATTTGTCCTGCTCCTCTTTAACTGAACTCATGCTTATAGATGGCAGTTTAGCCAGTGGCAAATTATAGGAGGTGGTTCTGTAATAGACAAGGGTCTTTTACAGGAAAATCACCTTCATCACAAGTGGGCTCATCAAATCATTTAAGACAGTTGCAAACTTCGCAAATGGCTCTTTTTGAGTGCTTACTGTTACTACTATTTTTACATTAAGAAGGGACCAAGTATGGTGACAGTGTTAAATCACACTATACATAAAATCAGTTAAGGCAGACTAACCAAGACAGAAATTGGACCTGTAGCGACAATAAAACAGCCCATTAGAAAGGATTGTCATTTCTATTGAAATATTAGTTTTCATATGTATGAATGTTGGTGTTAAAGAGTGGCATCTACCAGGTTAGCAAAATATGTTCTACGTCTTTGTCACACAGGACTCAAATTGTATAATCAGCTGATGAAAATATTGGGAAACACAGCAACCTATATTATGTGCAGCAAAAACACAAGGTAATCAGGGTTGTAATTATCACAGGGAAACAGGGAGCAAAATCACAGAACTATGAGCTCCTGACAGGATTAAATTCACTGCATGTGATATCAAAATCAGTGAGGCTCCCCTAGAGAAATATATTCCCTCCAAATAGAAGACAACACTTTGTTATGGATTTTAAGCGCTATAAAAGTTTGATAAACCCAGTCTGACATAAACAAAATCAATTAATTAAAGGTACTGTGTGTAGTTTTCAGAAAGTTGTTGTTTTTGGTGACAAAAGTGGCCGTTAAGACAATAGCAGTCAGTGTTTTTTTTAGATTCAACTTTATTGTCATTGCACATGTCACAGGTACAAGGCAACGAAATGCAGATAGCATCTAACCAGAAGTGCATAAGCAGCAGAAAAACATAATATGAATATAAATATACAGGGTATATGATTATTTACAGTATATACAGAAAGTATACATAAAGTGCAGAATGTGCAGTTTGAATGTACAGTAGTGCAATGGTATTATTAGTGCAAGCAGATTTTAAAAAAGAGTACTTAATAGTGCAGTGATGTCAATTCAAGTCAATTCAGTTCGGTCCAAGGGGGTTGGTAAGTGTGTGTGTGTGTGATTGTGTTGGGGGGGGGGGGGCGTCAGGGGGCAAAGTTCAGCAGGGAGACAGCTGATGGGAAAAAATCTGTTCCTGAACCTGGTGGTTTTGGTCCGGAGACTCCTGTAGCGCCTCCCAGAAGGCAGGAGGGCAAACAGTTTGTGTGCTGGGTGGCAGGAGTCTTTGCTGATGTTCTTTGCTCTCCTGAGACAACGCTTCCTGTAGATGTCCTCAATAGCAGGAAGTGAGGCTCCAGCGATGCACTGGGCGGTTTTCACCACCCTCTGCAGCGCCTTCCAGTCTGAGACAGAGCAATTCCCATACCAAACTGTAATGCAGTTGGTTAGGATGCTCTCGATGGTGCAACGGTAGAAGTTCATTCACATCACACCAACTGTAAGGTTTGTGTACCAAATCAAGCTCAGCATGACTGCAGTGATGTCATCAAAGGGCAAGTGCATGACCTCTTGTGAGATTGGGACCTGACATGAATCTTGTGTTTGTAACTTTTCGTTGCCACGCTGAAAAACTATGTCTGAAAAACTTGATTCACACAGAATTTTTTGTTTATACCAACTAATACATATTCAGTAACGCCCTTTGGTTGTTAAAGTTGCATATTAGCCTATCAGCGATCTGTGCAGTGCAAGTGGTGTGAAAAGTTCACATACACCTGACCTGTGCGGGGCATGTGGAGAAGTTTGGCTGTCTGGCAGAAATTTGTGAGGGCAAACTTCTCCCATGTGCCTATAGGGCTGCTGCAACTGGATTTGCCTCTTGGCAAAGATGAGTGAAGACAGCAAACATCGAAAGGTTCACAATGAAAACAGGATATTCAATGAAAAATGGACAGATGAATTTGCCTTTATTTTGCCACCTCATACCAAACCTCTGTGTTCAATTTGCCAAATGACAATTGCTTTATGCAAGGGTGCTAATATCAGGTGCCATCACAAGTCAAAACATGCTAGCTTCAGTGCAGCATTCCCATCCTGTAGCTTCGCAAGATAACTGATAAATAGTATTAATATTTGTTTATTAACTGGCCCCTGGCCTCCTGTTATTTTGCAAAAGTGGCCCCCAGGCAAAACAAGTTGAGTATTTGGTGGAAGACAGATGTCCTGCATGGTACTAGAGCCTCTCCTGAACTTCTGCGCTTCAGTCTGATTAAACATCCCACTGTCCAATATGTCTCTTGTGACCAACATGGTGTCCCTTTACGTGTGGATTTTTACTGATTATAGCGTTAATTTGTACCTCTGCATATCCTACTACAGTGAATGAGACAACACAAGAACAGATTTCTTGTGAGCAGAAGACTTTCAGGTGAAATCTGTACTCAGTGTCTGTATTTGTTTTTTTGTTACTTGAGTATTTTTTCCACTAGCAGATTAAGGTTATTGTTCACTTTGCTGATCTCAGGTATATTATTTGTGTAGACACACTCACACAACACACACAAACATTACTTGCTGAAAAAAAGTTAGCGTGGCTAAGGTTGGACAAATAAAGCTATTTTGTAAAGGTTGGAGAAGATCTGCTGAAACGTAACTTAAATGATTTTTTTTTTAGGCACTCTACACCCACAAAAAGCTACGAAATATTACTCTAGCAGTATTATTTTAAGCTTGTTATTTTGACTTTAGTTTAGTTTTGGTATTGTCAAGCCAATGGCCAATAATTAGCAAAAGTACAAATTCACTGGAGGAACCACCGCTTCATCTACCGGGAACAGTGACTCCCCCCAGCCAGACGACCAAATGGGGGTGGTGGACATGAAAACCGAAATTCTCGTCTCACTGAAAAACGACATTGCTGCACTTCTTAGGTCAGAGCTAAAGACTGTGTTAGCTGAGGAGTTTGATGGTGTCAAATCTGAACTACATGAAGTCAAAATAGAAGTGGTGAACAATACTGCAGCAGTTCGCTCCAACGTGGTGGCGATGAGAACAACTAATATCGGAAATGGAACGTGGGCTATCATCATGCTCAGACGACGTGACTCCGTTTCGAGTCTGCCCATCTTGGTTTGCAACGGAGGTCACCTACCTACGGGTAAGCCCTGTGTTATTGTGGCGAAAATGTGTTATTATCAGGACTGTATTGAAGTCCTTCGCCGTGCAAGGCAGTCCGGTCCTCTTTGGTTCAAAGGAACCGCCATCTCTATATTCCTGGGTTTTGCCACGAGTGTTGCACAAGCCAGATCCACAGATAACACTTTCCCCCCTTTATTATGCCCATGAGCTTGTTCTAAGACTCACGGTGAACACATTTCATTAGTCATGCTTTCATTAGTCAAGTGTAAAATGTAAAAGTATAACCAATAGGTTTAGTCTTTAAATATGACCGCAATATTTACATTTTTATTCATTGCGGCATGTTTTCCGCTCGACACACCCCACCCCCACCCGAACACAAGTTAGCTAGTTTGCTAACGTCCACAAACATACGCAGTCGAGGCTAAAAGTAGCGTTACTCTGGCTGGGTGATGTGGGAAATTTTATTCACCAAATGTGGTATAATATTGATGAATCAGTATTGAATCATTGCAGGGTAAGGTCAGAGAGGTCAAATAAGTCATAATCAATATTACAGTATTATGTGTAAGTCAGTCAAAGTCAATCATATTGATAATGGTCAGGTAAAGTCAGGTTCAGTCAGGTTCAATCATAATCATGATGTAGTCATGTGTTGTTGGATGTGGGCATAATCATAGAAGTCTTGTATTCTTAATTAAGTGCAGCAGCGCGCAGTGGGAGGATAGAGTATATCAGACAGTGGGAAAAAAAGGGAGGAAACTGTGGTGTGGCTCAGAGCACGTTGAAAACATCACAGAAATTAGGCCAAGGTCAGCAGGTGGTTACGCAACTTTGAGCCCACAGAAGGAGGGGTGAAAGGGGTGGCTATAAAAGTAAGAGTTCAGATGTGATTTGTGTGTGTGTGTTGACTGACTTGACTGACCAGACTTTGACTGTATTTTGCATTGGGAGAACAGAGGCCAGCAAGACCTAGCATTAGCAGGCTAGTTTGGCCTGCTAGCTCGTTAACTTAGCATAAAAAGTGCACAAATACAAATATATATATTTTCAGAATCAGGAGATCGAACTGATACTGAAGAATACCATGAATAACCTGTCTAGTCTTGAAATATTGTAGTTAAATAGTGTGTGGGGAGGAATATAATATAGAAAAATCCTGTGGATACCGCTTTTCTGTATCAGAGAAGGTCTGTACGGGTAGGCACCTAGTATGAGTTAAAGTCTTGTGGATACCGCTGCTTTATAGAATGATTTAGAGCAGGTCTGAACGGGCAAGCATTTGAAAACCACATCTGAGGATACCGCCTCTGAGACGTCTGAGGGTCTGCACGGTGATGGGAAAAAAATGATGGGAAAAAAAACACCTGCGGCTACCGCTCCTAGGTAGGAGGTCTGCACGGGCAGGTAGTTAAAAGTAAAAAGCTGCGGCTACCGCTCCTAAGGTTAGGAGGTCTGAACGGGCAGCAAGAGAAAATAGATTAAGCTGTGGCTACCGCTCCTAAGGTTAGGAGGTCTGAACAGGCAGCAAGAGAAAATAGATTAAGCTGTGGCTACCGCTTCTGAGGTCAGAAGATCTGTACGGGCAGCAAGAGAAAAAATAAAAGTAAAAGTAATAGCTCTGTGGTTACCGCTCCTAGGTAGGAGGACTGCTCGGACAGGCTATAAGTAAAAGTCACTGAGGTCAGTGACGGCCGGCTAGGGGGGTGTTAATGCGACGTCGTGTATAAGAGCAGTGTGTGTATGAAGGGAGTGTGTGTATGAGAGAAGTGTGTAATCAGAGAGTGGAGTGACAGTGAATGAGTAGACTGCATGCATTAAATCAGCTGATTAATTGGCTTTTAGAAAAATCACTGAAAACACCAGTGATAGCTTGAAATCATAAATTCAAAAAATTTAATTAGTAACTGTCAGCAGTAGAACAATTGACACTGATGTGAGAAAATATCACCGAACGGAAAGAGCTTGCTCAAAACCAATGCGGTAAAGGAGCCCTGAGTGGCTCGGCTGAGGAAACACCCTGTACATATGTAAATAATTTCTTTCTCATGTTAAGAACTCACCAGTAAAGCATGGAATGAGTTATACAGTGATTCACAATTGATTAGTTTGTAGCAATTTTAGTGTTTTAATCAAATACTGAGTGATTTCAGTGTTTTCTAAGGAGAAAGAAAATAAGAAACAAATTGATGTGCAGGAAAATACACAAAAAACACAAACTAACACATTATATCTAGATCAAAATCACGGAACACGTTTTGATTGGATTCGGATCTGGATTCCGCCGCTCCTCCTCTGTATGCTCTAGTTCATCCTGTGTCAGACTGAGGGCTGGAGGCGGGGGGGGACGGACTCCAGTGACGAACCAGCCTGCAGCACACACAATGTTGAGTGATTCACATTCGAACGGCTGATGCTGCCTTCAAATGGAACTCGTGAGCTCGTGGTTACCACATGGAAAGTCGTGTACACGATATGCTTGGCGTTCAAGTGGTAAGTCATGCTAGGCAACGACAACATGGACGCCAAAAGACTCCTTGTTGTTCTCTTGACATTCTTTGCTTCTTTCCAAGAAATGTTGATTTCTATTCATATCAACATTTTCCTCAGAAAAACTCTAAATGACTAAAATTACAATATATTAACTTACTATCTCCTATTGTTCTCCGCCATTTTTGAAAACGTCAGTAAACACGCCACAACTCGTGAACTCTGAGCTTTCAGAAAATATCCACTTCCGATGTCTGAATACCACAAAAGGGAGGAGTTCATATTGACTCTTCTTGTAAACACGGTAAACTTTTTTTCTTTTTTATGAACAACAGTTTATTATTTGAGGACACCATGCGAGTGTTAATGTAAGCGAAAAACAAACACGACCTTCTTTACACCTCCTGATGCTCAAACCAGTGCAACTTTGCCTCTGAGGAACCTGAAATGTGTCCTAAACTTTGAGAAAACGTGGGAAATGTATCACTTTTCCACACAGAGCGTACAGCAGAGCAGAGAGGCCACAGAGATAACGAGACAGACTTTGGGCTATAGTTTACTCCAGCTGTAGATTCAAATTATTAATTTAAAATTGCAACAAAATCGTCCAGTAGAGACAGTATTAGGAATTTGACCGTTCCCTCTGCAGTCAACTTGCTGCTCCTCTCTATGTTTTACACAGACAAACGGAGCTTGCAAATTGTTAACTAAAAACAAGTTGAGACTAATTCGAAATATTGTTTCTTTAGGCTGAGACAACCAGCTCCTCCTACCAGAGGTAACATCACAATCTCCTCTAAAATAAGTCTCCAAAATTAACTGCAACACCACGTATAATAAAACAAAAACAAAACTGAATATTTTAACCATCAGAAAGGTTGTAATTTTTGCAGGACTGCTGCATTATACTGCTTAAGTCTTAGCTAACTCTAACCCAGTAAACAGACTAAGTGTATTTGAAAATTAGATGCAGAACAATCTTTTTATACTTTTTTTTTGTTTGTTTCTTGATTTTGATTTGGTATCGCAAACGATAACATTAATGCTAGCTAACTACCTAGCTAAGAGCGGCACATTTTAATCAGGCACTGATGTTCAGAATCAGATGTTACATGTGTTGTGGTGTACGTTTATGCGTATTAAATTGTCGTCTTCACTGTAGAAGACTTTCGTATTAGATGTGTGGTTACAGGCTTGTAAATATTCGCAAAATGCAACAGCTAGTGTTAGCTCAGTAGATCAGCCGGTGATAGTCAGCCACGGACACCAGGCCGTATCAGCAGTAGATATCAACAGTTTTGTTTTTGTTTTGATCTGATGTCTGCATATATTCTGGTCTTATTAGGTACAGACGAGGACACGAGGTCCCTTATTTTGTGGCGGGTTGCCAACACCTCCTTGTTCACGGGGAGGAGGAATGCTGCCGTGAATGGATACGAGTAAGTGAATGCATATCATATCTAGCTATTGTTATACACTGTCAGATGAAACCTTTCCTACATTGCTACTGGTTTCTAAACATTGATATTACTGCATGGAGTGTCATTACATTGATTGTTGTGATCAAACTGTATTTCAATCAGGACGTTATGGAATATTATATCATTCTAAAAGGTGTACTTGAAAACAGGGTTTTGTATCCGTAACCGTAGTTTTGCAAACTTGTACATTTTGTTTTCTGTCTGCAAACTCTGTTTTGTGAGTCATTCAGACACAGGCTTGCAAACTCATTTTCACAGTTGCGGCGGCAAAAGTGCTTACGCTCGTGTGCTCGCACAAGCTTACGAACTTTTGACACATTTACTACGTGGTGTGTTTTGTAAACAGGGTTTCACAAAAGAAACAGACTATCCGCAAGGGAGGGCGGGACCTCCAGCTTCTGACCAATCAGTGTCTTTGGAATCGCTACGCACAACACAGTTGGCTAGTTAACACTGTCAGTCACCCCCCCACCCCTCAAAAGAAAAGACTGATCGAGTGAGCGCTCAGTCAATTTCTTTTTCAGATGTAACATTAACTTTTTTTAGAAAAGTAAAAACCCCAAAATGTTTAGAAATGTTTTTTAATAATGGGCCTAGTCAGCTAGCTAACGTTAACCAGCCAGCTAACTAGCTTTAGCATAAATTAAACTTTTCCCTGTCTGTAACGTCCTTGGTTGGAATGGGGGTAACGCTAGTGTTTCTACTCACTATATACTGTATATAATATACTCTATTTTCTTACTGTTGTGTTGAAAAAGAAATGTTATTGTTACCTGACTAGGACGGCCCATTATTAAAAAATATTACTATATTTCTAAACATTGTTTTTTTGTACCTTTTCTGACACAAGTTGATGTATTTTGCTGACTGACTGGTGGTCACAGAGGCCTGGTGGAGTCCATCTTTCAGGGTTGGATCTCTTTTTTTATTATTATTGAACATTATAAACATACAGACAACCAGCTTGTGGACATGAAATGAACATCTTTGTACAAATTAAGATTACAATGTGTGAAAAAGAATACAATAAATTAAATAATCAAATGGAATATGAAAAGGTAAATGAAAAATATTAAAACATAAGAAAAACGTTAATAAAAGTCAATTCAATTCAGTTTTATTTATATAGCGCCATATCATAACAAAGTTATCTCAGGGCACTTTTTCGAATAGAGCAGGTCTAGACCGACTCTTTATATTTACAGAGACCCAACAGTTCCCACTATGAGCAAGCACTATGCGACAGTGGCAAGGAAAAACTCCCTTTTAACAGGTAGAAACCTTGAGCAGAACCAGGCTCAAGGTGGGCGGTCATCTGCCTCGACCGGTTGGGTTGAAGGGGGAGGGGGGGAGCGGGAGAGAGAGAGCAGGAGGAAAGAGAACATACAGCAGCTCAATACAGCATAGACATGGTAATGGCATTGATGTTAACACCAACAGAAACAACACTAAGAGCAACATTATAATAGCAATACTAATAACAGCAACAACAGCAATAGCATCAGCGGGTGCAGAGCAGGAGCACGGGGGCAGCAGGCTGCAGCAACCACAGACCCAGACCTCCACAGCTCCAGAGGCAGAAACACCTGCAGAAAGCAACAGAAGTGGAGGGAGAGAGAGAGAGGAGAGAAAGCACACAACTACGGGAAGAAGCTGAATTAATAACAAGCATTGATGGGATATGAGGGCGTACAGATGGAGAGGAAGAGGAGGAGAAAGGAGCTCAGTGCATCATAGGAAGTCCCCCGGCAGTCTAGGCCTATAGCAGCATAACTAAGGGGGGGCTCAGGGGTCACCTGAGTCAGCCCTACTATAAGCTTTATCAAAGAGATAAGCTTTATCAAAGAGAAGCTTAAATCAGGGGCTACAGAGAATAAATCTTTAAAATATAACTGTGTTCAGGGGCTGGATCTCTTTACACGGCTCTATGTTGACTGAGCACGATGGTTGACTGACAGTGTTGACTAGCCAATTGCGTTGTGCTTAGCAATTTGAAAGTCACTGATTGGTCAGAAGCTGGAGGTCCCGCCCTCCCTCCCTTGCGGATAGTCTGTTTCTTTTGTGAAACCCTGTTTACAAAACACATCACGTAGTAAATGTCAAAAATCCGTAAGCTTGTGCGAGTATACGTGTAAGTACTTTTGCTGCCGCAACTGTGAAAATGAGTTTGCAAGCCTGTGTCTGAATGCGCAGACTCGCAAAATGGAGTTTGCAGACAGAAAACAAAATGTACAAGTCTGCAAAACTAAGCTTACAGATACAAACGTCACTGTACAAGTTTGCAAAACTACGGTTACGGATACAAACTTCAATGCACAAGTTTGCAGAATTAAGCTTACAGATACAGATACAGTTACAGAAAGGGAGGTTTTCCTTGCCACTGTCGCATAGTGCTTGCTCATGGTGGGAACTGTTGGGTCTCTGTAAATATAAAGAGTCGGTCTAGACTTGCTCTATTCGAAAAAGTGCCCTGAGATAACTTTGTTATGATATGGCGCTATATAAATAAAACTGAATTGAATTGAGATACAAACATAAATGTACAAGTTTGCAAAACTACAGTTACAGATACAAACCCCTGTTTTCAAGTATGCCTTTTAGAATGATATAATAATATATTTAAAATATGTCAGTGTAATACTGCATTCATGTTACTCCAGCTATGTGGATGCTCTCATATTGACTATAATTACTTACTTCACTTTTTTCTGGTGCAAAAACTTAGAAGCCCCAGGAAATGAAATACCAGTGTAATTAGGAGCGCTGCTGTTGAAATTTCGCACAGTTTATTATTCATGATGTTTGGTGCACACTCGGTGTATAGTCCTCATAACATAAATTAACTGAGAATGATTTTATATCACTTACATTTTGCGTCATACATTTTAGCCTATTTACTATTTCTATTAAGCACAAAAGCACTGCTGCTGAACAAAATTCATAGAGGAAACACTGAATACTGTAAGGAATGTGCAAGGAATGACATTTCAAATGTTTCATCTGAAACCGAATTGATGAGGCAATTGGGGGCTTGCCCTCAGTAACGCCGCCTGTCCTCATTGCCTCATCGTCCCAGGATGTGGCAGTAGTTGAACCCCCCTCTGTGGTGATCCCAGAACAGGACACAACCACAACATCCATGACATCCACCCCATAAAACGATATACTCCAATATATTTTCAAGATGTACAGCTCATATGGTTATCCAAACATTTTTCAAATATGGACAATATGATGTCCAACATTTTGGACATTTGGCCAAGGGAGGCCAGGTCCACAGCTTCCACTCTTTCCTTGATGACTGCTGTGGCTCTCCTCAGGTGGGACCTAATGAATATAGAATGGCTGTGAAAAGCATTGTACACCACGTTATGTCTGTCCATAAACTTGGGGCAAGGAATTCAGTGATTTCGGTGCATACACTCTCTGTGTGTCTGTGTGAAAAGTCTTTACACTATTTATAAACTGATTAAACTGATTAACACTCGTGACATTACAGAAGGGACATTTTCCTCCCGTTCAATTTCTCCATTGACTTCCATAGTGAATTGTATTTTTGCATATAGTGGTAGGAGGGTGATGATTTACTTTTTTCTTGGAAATTTGAGGAACTGGATTTGAATGCCATCCACTATTTAAGCATTTATTCCATGCTGTGCTCAGTTATTCTAAAGCAAAGTCAATGCTACACCCTAAATCACTCTGTATATGATGAGATGAGATGTATGGTAGACAAATGAAATCAGCTTTGTTGGCATGAAAGGTAGACTTTTTGACAGGAAATTATTGTCCATACCTCCTAACTACTAACTAAAGATTAAGTCAGAGAAGTGTGATATAAAATGTTTGCCAGCCATTTCAGATGTACGACCTCACATGCGAGACTCACGAGTTCAAGATTACATCATAAAGACAGGAGACCAAGATATCGTTTATCGTCACATTGGGTTAATAATGAGGGTATATACTTTTTAATGAGTGTACATAATGTACACTGAGCTTGAAACATACTAAACCTAATTTCACTTGTATTACCTTAAAATTGATGATTTGTGCTCAACAAATCTTCCCTTAGTAAATAATAATATACATATATACATATACTATATATGCTAGTTTGCATTTATCGAGCATGAAGAGCAACAAGAGATGAAACGAAAACAAATATCAATTGATGGACTTTTTACAAAACGTAAAGATGTATCTACAACACCTGAAATGCAGTCAAGTGGGGAGGTGTTACAAGCTCTTGCTCTGAGCAGCTGCCAGCATCCACTCCTCCTCAGTCTAGCCGGGCGGCTAATACTACGACCGACTGCAAGCCTACAGCTGCAGCTACTGCCAGTACCCCATAATGAACGGCAGACGATTTTCCAGCATCCATTATGATCAACATGAGAAGACTGAATCATGAGAGGATTGAATATTCGGTGTCTGCTGACTAAATTCTTTGTTTGCTTGCCACCACTTTGAAGGTGCATCAAGTGCCGGAGACAAGTATAGGGCTTGCGCCTTCATTGATAATGGATTTTGAATATTATTGAATATTTGCTGTTTTGTGTTAGAGTGAGAGAGAGAAAATTAGTAAGTAAATTGTTTTTTGGATTGTCGGTCAGGCAATTTCAATACATTAAGTTGGGAAATTGTGGTGGACATTTTCCACTAGTTTTGGAAATTGAATTGACTGAATGATTGATTTATAGAAAACTAATCGAAAGATAAATCGATAAGGAAAATGATCATAGGCTGCAGCCATATGTGACCCTCCACTTGCATGTAGCAGTCCCTCATGAGTCTCCCACCCAGATATACAGTATATAGCCTGACCAATACAGGTTTTCTGAGGCCAATATTGATATTAATATTTTAAGTTCAAAATGACAGATTATTATTTTTTTACATGAACATATCTCAAAAAATTGTTTTGATAGAGATCCCTAAAATTATTAAAGAATTTATACAAAGTACTGAGCAGGACATTTTGGAATGAAAAAATACACTTGTCTGTGTTCTCTGGTGGACAAATTATGTAATGGCGACACGGTTTGTAATTAGCTCAAACATCATTTCTGTAGTGATATTTCTTGATACATATTGGCCAACATATAGCCGTTCCAGATATATCTGTAATAAGCCAATATTAGCTGATATATCGGCCGGGTTTTAACTAATCTTATATTAAATTACATTATCAAGTCTACTAAGTCATTACATTTTCTGTAAAAGAGCGCAGTGTTAAATGACCCAGTGTAAAATTAGAAGTTAAAGTGACCTTGGAAACAGTAGTTTGACAAAAAACAATCTAAAGATCCACTTACTAGCTTTTTTCAGATCTTTCAACAGCATCGCATGGTTTTTATCAGTGGATGGTGGATGCTCTCCCCAAGCTCTGAAAGAAGCTAGTGAGTGGACCTTGACTGAAGCTTTTTTTTATTTATTTTTTTATAGATAATTGATTTGATTATCAGCATGAAGAATAACTGACAGATAATCCTAAACTCAACCCTAAACTCCAACAGACTGTGTATGTGGGTGAATATGCAAATGCTCTGTTTCTCCGATGTTTTATGAGCATCATGAATCTTTTCAGTATCTCATTGTGTTACACACTCTCCCTCTCCAGCCAAACGTCACAAATCAATCCTGTCTTTTTTATTGTAAGGACTCATTGCTATCCTCCCTCCCTCCCTTCTGTGACACAGACTTTAAGATGCTCCACTCACATGTCTATCCATCCATCTCCTCCCTTTCTGTGTGTGTGTGTGTGTGGGGGGGGGGGGGGGTGTATATATGAGTGCCATTCTTCAGCTTGGTGTGGAAATGATTATTCATCATTACTATTGATGTTCTCATCATGGCAGCTGTCATCAGGAGTGGAGTGGCAGCTTTTGGAGTTCCTTCAGTCAAATGCACTTAAACAGCTGCTGTCAATGTTGAGCTGTACAATATTTCAGTAACACACATTCCACACACTCTTTCAGAGTATTTTGCCAATGGACTCAAACTAAATTCAAATGCAAAAACACATGAATCAACGGTCATTACAATTTTCAGCATGTCCCAGAATCTTCAACCAAAATATGTTACTTATTAGTAAGACTAAAAGCTTTTGTGAATAATACTTTATTTATTTTTCTAAAATAATTACAACAGAATAGCAATATTAATTGCTATTAATGATAGGAGACACCCATTTAGGACCATTTGTGTTTGCAAAAGATACATGTAACCCTTTCACCATAGGCTCGTGATATAAGGAACACTTTATGTACATCCAATACATGGTAAAATGGTGAAAGGGACATCTCATTGTATAATAAACTTGTCTAGGGTAAACTATGACTCTCATTCTCTAATAACCAATTAGAGGCTAAGGGATTAATTCTGGTTTTAAGAACCCAATGTAATGTCACTGCAAAAATGTACAAATCAACTTCTTTAGTCACACAGCATATGAAAAGCAAACACACACACACACACAGTATCTCAGTTTCAATTTTGTATTAACTGAATGCAAAATTCAATCAATATGCAGGAAACCCCGATATAGAATGACCCGGGCAATTTTTAGTCTTTAGTCTGTGTTGATCTGAAGTGCACTTTTTTTGTTTTAGTTTGTTCTTTTAAGCAAGCTTGCATTAACGTTCGTTGGCACGCTTAACATTGGCGATTAACATCGCTGCCCTCTTCCATTCGGCGCCCATATTAACCAATTGGGCTTTTCAGACAGGAGGCAGCAGAGCTCCGCGGCCGGCTCGCGTTCTGCAGCCGTCGTTTCGGCGTCTGTTCTATTTTCTCCGCCTGCCGTGAGCGAATCTGGCACGAAAACACATTATAAAGGATAGAAATGATGTATTATACATGATATTAATGATCTGATTCTGATAAATGATATGATGATATGATATGATATGCACCCTGCTTGCCAACTCTTCTGATTTTCCTGCCCCTGTGTTTTTTAAATTAGTACTTATTCCACATATTTGTCAGTTGTGCCTAAACAGAGAGCGAGAGAGACGAGCAGACACACACACAAGCAGTGAGCGAGAGAGAGAGAGAGAGAAAAACAGTTGATCCTAGAAGTGGAGAAGAAGCACCAGCAGTTGTATGATCCGCAGCACATAACAACAGCAAAAAGATCAGCCCTAGGAAAGAGCAGAGGATCGCTTGTTGACCGGCGCAGAGAAATGCGCTTCTGGTGTGAACAGCCAGGCTACTGCTCGCAGTAGAATTGGCATATCGTGGCGCTTTGCGGCGCGTCTGCCTCATATGTGAACGGCAGTTTAGCTAACCTAGCTAGCTTACTTCACCGAGTGAAAAAACACTTGCTCTCGATAGTCAACAGTCCCAAACTCACACACGTCAGAGCGTGTTCACCAGCAAGTGTTAACCAGCAAAAAGTTCAAAGTCTAACACAAAAAAATACACAACAAATACTTTATAGTTTGTGACGACTCATACACGTTCGTCTCTCTGCTCTACACCATTTTTTTTCTCTTTCTTCTTCTAACTTAATTCTCGCATGATTACTCAGTGGTCAACAGGAAATCAAATTCTTCCAGGTCCTTAATTCTCTAACATAAACAAGAATTATTATTAAGCTTTTCAGGTACTGAACTGCCTTGAAACATCATGAAAAAAAAATATATACTGTAAATTACAGAATCACTGTCTGAACAGAGTAATATATGAACATTTATATGAATCTTATTATAGATGCATGAAACATTTTAATAAATCTGATGCACATTAACAACAACTGACTAAAAGTTATGCATCATATCAATAATTTGGCAATAATCCAAGATGAGAGCAAATACAAAATAACTGATGTAAATCAGGTTATGACATACATATTATTGTATACATATAACAATAACAAGCTAGAAACAAACTGTGTAACTATTTAAAAAATGTACAAACACATACGTACAAGGTCTGTGTTGATGCAGTAATGATTAGTCGACCAAAAAAATTGAAAAAGGAAACAAATGCTATTTTATCCGGGCTAATCCATCTAGCGGGGTTCAGTGTCTTGCCCAAGGATACTGAACCCAAGCACATGTGGACAGGAAGAGGTGGGGATCAAACCACCAACCCTGTGATCAGTGGACGACCACAACATTATCATTTATTTGGATTTGTGTTTGTGTCAGCTGATGTAAATCTAATATTCCCTCTCTGTTAGCTCTGTTTTTGGTCTCCACCAACTCCTGAGGGAAATATCTGTCTCTTTAGCTGCTAAATGCCTCACTATGTTCACCAGCTAGTCTCTAACTGTGTCTGTCTGCTGGTTGCTGATGAGCAGGTAGTGGACAGTGGCTTTATCAGAGCTTTTTCACTGAAAACAGCTGCTGCTGTGGCCAAAAGGAAACCACTATGAGAGCGGTGAGAGTGAACCAAAACAGTAAAGTTGCAGCGTTTCAGCTAAACAATGAGCTGAAACTCACTTTAATTCTCTGTAAAGCCGAGGGGAGCTGCAAATTCAGGTGATAATTCTCTGTAGCTCCATCACTACATTTGATATGTTGTTAATCTAAAAATATTGATTATAACTACTTTAACTAAGTAGTTATTTTAACCCAAACCATGATCTTCCCCCAAACTTAACCAAGTTGTTTTTGTGCCTGAACCTAACCAAACCTTATCCAGTGTTGTCACATCATAAAACAGATGTATTTTTCATCAGTGATTTGTAACCTGCTGAGGGGGCAGATCAGAAAACGATTCCACTTACGCGGAGGACATCAGCTGAGTGGGCAGTCCTTCAATGTGGCCCAGGACACATTCACATACACACTGCTAAAGGAATGTGGCCATATGTGGCCCAGACCACCTCAGAATGTAGTCTGAGCGATCAGATCTCAATGCATCCTCAGTGCGTCAATTCAATGGACATGGATAAATAACATACTTGTTGTTTATATGTGTGATATTTTAGTTTTCTAAAAACTGTGGCACTCACATTTGTTTTACTTAAGTAAAACTAGTAGTACAGCGGTGTAACAAAAAATGAATTACAAGTAAAAGTCCTGTATTCAAAATCTTTCTTAGGTAAAAGCACAGAAGTATTATCATCAAAATGTACTTAAAGTATCAAAAGTGAAAGTATTTGTTATGCAGACAGATGGCTCCTGCGTTTGTTATGTATTACTGTAGTACTGTTACTAATGCATTCATGTGGAAGCCACATGTTACTACTACAGTTGGTGGAGCTGGACCTAATTTTAAATACATTATATACTGCTGCATAGGTGTTTTCTATGTAAAATCCTAATCAGCAAAGTAACTAGTAACTATTATTGTCAGATAAATGAAATGGAGTAAAAAATACAATATTTCCCTCTGAAATGTAGTGGAGTAGAAGTATAAAGTGACATCAAATGGATGCACTCAAGTTTCCTCCTTCTCTTCTTCTCCTGTGCTGTGCAGTTTTTCTCCACACTGCTCGGCCATGTACACTCCAGCGCTGACTGGACATTGTGATGAGGTGCGTGTGACGACAGGTCTACAGTTCTGAGTGACTATAGCTGGTGCTCTCGAAGGCCAGTCTGGGCCTGCATTCAGTGTTTCCCATTGTGTGCACCCCGCTCATCAAAAAAGTGCTCTTTAGAATTACTAATGGTCCAAATCCCAACAGACTACCTTTCAATTTGTATACCGTACTGCTAGTCAATGTGTTGAGGGAGTAGGTGTTTCTTTTTACTAAAAGGTGCATCATTTCCAAATGGATTAACTATATTTACACAGACCTTATATCAGTGTGATGTATGAATTTATGTCAAAAAGATTCCAGTAGAAGAAACATTAAGCTACAAGGATGGTAAACTGCAATCTGCAAATAAAAAGGTGTGTAAGTATATGAGTTCACAGTCGATAGACTTTCTCTCCACTACACTACTGCCTCTTATTTCTCAAGCTGTTGAGTTTGTTAGTTTATTTATTTATTTATTTATCGTGCCTCATTTGCCTCAGCCGAGTTTGTACAGTTTTCATCTAAGTCATTAAGGAACTTATGCAAGTCAAGCTGTGGCAGCAGTTAAGTGCCGTCCAAGCAAACAGTGGCTGCCTCACAGCTTCCAAGTGTAAATTGTGTGAACCCAGGCTGACATCATCATGTCCCAGAGCAGCTTTATAATTGGAGTTCTCTGCTCTGATCTGAGACTGTACACCAGAGAAGCCTCTGCAGTGGCTGTCTGCCTCCCTGCTGAAGATGCTGATGTCTTTCAGCGATGACAGCAGACATTCTGAAAGCTCCGAGTGTTACTTTTTCAAAGGATTGTATATTCACTCGAAAAAAAGGAAGAGGTGGAAGTGGGATTTGATACGCAGTATAATGTTGGAATGTAATCTCTGATACAAATTTAAAAAACAGTTTCTGTTCAAGTGCTTGTGGATGGATTATTCTGTTGTGGTTCAATTCTGAAAAATATATAGTCTGTCTTCACCTCAGCTGAAAGTTTAGAGGAGCTGCTCAACATAACAAACATAACATAGCAAATTAATGAATTCATAGAAAATAACATAAAATAGCATATTTCTTCACTTTAAATAATCTAAAACCAACAAAATAAGGGACACACTGTCCAGTAGTGAGAGTGAGGCTGCATGTTGTCTGTACATCCACAGAATTTACAGACAGAATCTCTGTGTCCACTTGACACAGAGCAGCAACTAACCCATCATCAGCCTGTGGAGGTGAGGAGATCAAAACCAACGCTCTGTGCAGAGAAAGACACACACACAGGATTTGAAACATGACGCAGCATTAATCACATGTTGAATAAAACACCACAATGTAAGAAGGAATCAGCCTTGATGTGTTAAGCCTGTATGTTTAAGATTGTTTTACTTCTCATTAGCAGCTGAGCTTGTCGCTCAATATGGGTCTCGATCATATGGATCGTATTGTTTATCCTGCTGTAATATTATTTCCATGCAAGTTTCAGATGAGACTATAGAACATGTGATACTACATCAGTCAGTTTATTCTAAACATTAATATGTGTGCGTATCCAAGGCAACCCCACTTATTGATAATACGTTCCTGTGCACATGTAGGGCAGCTAATGCACACAGCGAGGAAATTCTCTGTTCATTTTGAGGATTTGAGCTCTTTCCTGTGTTACCTTCTTTGGTGAATCAGTGACGGAGACTTAAAGCAAGACTGTGTGACTAAAACTCTGAACTCAAACAATAAAACTCACCCTTCCTCTTGAATACACTCATGGATTTGCTGCTACAGCCTTACTTGGTCTGTAAATAGTGGGTAATGTTAACTAATGTTAGCAAACTAGTTAGACAGATAATGCTGTGTAACAGACATTAGTAAGTCAGTTCACTGACTTTATGACTACTTGTGCTACTGTTACACTACGTTTTAAAATGAACCATCATGCCGTAGCTGTTCAGTGAAAGTTACATCTTAATCAGAGTGGACACATTAGGTATATTCCTATCCAAATGTGCACATTTTAAACAATTTTCTAAAATGACAAGAAAAAGATGCCAATTAATTTGTTTCCATCAACAGTGCAAAATACTGTCATGAGAATGCAAGATTAGGAGCACCTGCAACTCTCCTGTGACTCTGGTACATCATTGTATTGAATGCTGCTTCCCATTTCCGAAGTATTTATCTTACTTAAAATTACACAATGTCTACACTGGGTGCATAACATAAGCAGCACGTTAGCAGAGCAGCAGCAGCTTCAGTGCTCCATCTTCACATGATGCGTTCAGGCACAGTATTGAACGTAAGTCATCCGCGTTTTGGAAACACTCGAAGCCCAACACACAATCACTGCAGTTAAACATAAGAAAATAGACTTGAAGCGTATAAATATGCCTTGGGTCACAGTCACATACATGTGAAGTGCAAGAGGAACAAGTGAAACATGAGCTGTTGACATGAAATATAACAATTTAAGGGTAAAGACTGGAAAAGTACTAGACTTTTCCTGTGTGTTTGTGTGTAGCATGACAATGTATATCAACCTCATGACAGGATGTAAAGGCTGAGGCACTAGACGGCATCAGGTTTTCTGATTGTAAGTTCCTCTGTCCACACATACAGTGTGCCATTTTGTCATTTTGTTGTGGACGGCAGCTGATACTGTACATTTACTCTGCCAGAAATAAAACAAGATGAAAATGAAGTGAAAGCAGGTCCTGCACTAGATGTGTCTGAAATTACTGTCTTGTCCATTCATTCACTATTCCATAGGCTACATAATAAGTATGGAGTAAATTTACTCCTGCTCACCATGGAGTAAATAGTTTACTCCATAGTGAGCAGTAAAGATTTCAGACACCAAATAATTATATATATAATAAATAGTTATTTTTTGTCATCACTGACAGGCTTACTAGCCTGACAGAAACCTCTCAGTTCATTTTCGATTTCCAAGGGGTGTTATCAACAGGCATAGACCAAATTGCCTCTGGACGCAATTGGATAGACCTACAACCAATCAGAACAATGAAACGTGTGATATAGTGCTGAACGAATCCTTTCTTATCAACAACAGCTTTAAGTACAGTTGTTTGTTCTTCTTTTAAGTGGATAGCGGATACACAACGTTCCACATCAGCAGCAGCTATCTTCATGAATATCTGCAGGAAGTGTTGAGTTTCATTGACAGTATTTCTGTTTAAAAAGAAACTCAGAGCTTAACTTACCATCAGAGTTGTTATAGTATATCTCCCTCAGTGTTTTTGACCTGCATTTGTTAGTCATCAGTCTTTATTTATGTGTGTTGGCCACGCTCCCAGATATTACTTAGCCTTTATTTGATTACAGACTTTTAAATGAGTATTTACAGTGACAGTTTAATTTTTACATCTGTCGACTGCGAGGCATTGCATTGTGGGATTTTTCGCAAAAAGTAATTATGTGCTATAGACACTACAATTTTTGTTTTAATTGTGGGGACTTTTGAGGGCGCTATATAGCATGTACATTTTACACTTAGCAGTCATACATTAAAATGGTGTGTAGTAAATATAGTGCACTAGGTAGAAAATAGGGAGTGATTGTGGACAACAACTGTTAATAGGTAAAAATCTCTAAAATGTATTGCGTCTTCTCTTTATTGGTTCCCACTTTACTTTTTAACTTCAGCCAAGCATACAGACTTTTATTATTAAAATATTTAACTTCTGGATTTAACATCAAGTTATGTATTATATATGTCATCTCCATACAAACAGGTGGAAGGGACATGTTTCTCCAGGTCTTTCACCTTTAATCCTGAGGATATGTGGTCCACTCAATATAGTTGAGTAAAATAAGTTACACAAAACGTGCCAGCTCACACTCTCTCAAACACTGAAAACAGAGCATCTAATTGGTGTTAACATGTTGAGTTTTAGATACACTACTGGAGTGGAAACATACTTGCTAATGATAGTGTAGCACAAAAAAGACTTAGATTGTAAAAATCTAAGTCTTTCAGTTGGTGCGGGAACATCAAAGTATCTGCTGAGTGTCTGCCTGTTAAATACATCACTAACATGTGTCTTATCAGGTGTTTCTAGTCACTTTTTGCTTTTGAGCCTTTCCATGTACATCTCGTCTGTCTATGTCTGCTTTATAAATCATGATTTGTTTTTCTGTGTCTGGCTGAGAACTTCAAATAAATCTTTAGAACACCTGCTGTGTTAGAAAATACTTTATTTTACCAAAACATAACCAACCAGAAACAAAACTTTAAGGATAGGTTCACATTTTTTCAAGTCTATTTTAATCAAAAAGCTGCATGTTGTTATGTTTGTTGAAAGAGTTATTGGTCACTGTAATAATTCCTCCTCTCCTTACTGGCTGCAAAGACATCCCTTCCTATTGCAATTCCAATGCACTAAAAAGACATTTGATAAAAGCTGAAAGGTGGTGATGATGGACCGGTTACCTCATGTTCTTCTGACCCATGTTTAATGAAAAATCAGTTTGTAGTTCTGGGGGAGTGATGAGGAAAAATGCAGCACAGACTGCACCAAGTTCAAGGTTATTTCCTTGCCACTGTCTCCTAGTGCTGCTCATGGTGGGAATTGTTGGGTCTCTGTAAATATAAAGAGTCGGTCTAGACCTGCTCTATATGAAAAAGTGCCCTGAGATAACTTTGTTGTGATATGGTGCTATATAAATAAAACTGAATTAAATTACCTAAAAAACAGCCAAATCCAGGGTTTTTCAAAGGCTGACACCGTACACACAAAAGTGAGACAACTGCACCCCCCCACAGCCCCCTCCTTTTTTCATGTCAATAGTGTAAATGGAAAACAGTTATACTCCATTCCCAGAATTTGGGGGCTTTGGTGGGTGTAAACAGGAAGGATAATGTTGCCATGGAGTCATTTAATTAGCTGTGGGCTACAATTTTGCCTATGATTCATACACAAAAAAAATGGTGCATGCATCAGCGTGTGCATGAACGTGTGGTACACTTGAGGGTCCCGGTTTGGGGGTTTGAAAATATGGTCACCCTATGTTGAGCAGATTATGAATATGATTTGGGCGTGACGACTGATTGGACCAAGTTGGACCGGGTCTGTTCCACTCTGGGTCAGTTGGTGTTGACAGTCGGCAGATAAAATCATATAGCGTGTGATATGTAAAGATTCTAATCTAAAGTCTTCAGATGCAGTTGCTGCCAGTCGTTCTCATAAAGATTCTCCATCCAGGATCTCACCAAACTGCGCTTTTTTTTTTTGTTCATTTTTGGCCTTTTCAGCACAAATGTTGCTGCATATAAACAAGTTGCTGGTTGTCGTCCATGTTTGTTTTGGTACAAGAACACATGACAGTTGGCGTTCTCGCGGGAAATGCAGGGTCGTCTAGCACCAGAGCTCCAGTGGTTACTGAGCAGTGGTTCAGTATGTTGTCTGGTGGATTTACTCAGTCATCACGTTTCTGCTCCTTCCTGACTGTCAAAGACTAAAACATCTGTGCAAGTTGGTGGAAACAATCTCTATGTGTGCTTTGTCCAGTCTTTGTAGGTTTCAGCTAGTCTTCAGCTTACAGGTAAGTAAACTTCTGAACAAGAGATATTTATGGGTGTTGGAGGACACTGTTTTACTAATCAGGAGCTACAGTGTGTGATTCCGCAGATGAATGCAGGTCATTGAATAAGATTTTGCATTAAAACAGTAATCAGTTCATTGTTCCATCTTTCACTCTATCGTTTAGTTTTCAATCAATGACAAAAAAAGGAATACATTTCATTAAAGTTTTTGTTTTCAAAGGTTACTTTTTATTTAGTTTTAGTCTTGTCTTCGTCTTGAAAAAAGGTTGTCAACGAATATTTTTCATCATATTCCGTTGATGAAATGAACACTGCACTACGCTCACCACTGTCTAAATCTACACAGTTGTCTAGAAGTAACTGTCTCTGTGCTCCCATAATGCACAGCTTACTCTGATGAACCCAGCAGGCTCTGCGGCCTCTCCTCCAACTGGAGCCACATTTTCTGTCCATTAGCTGACTGCAAATAAAGTCTCACTGTTGCTTATTGTAATTCAGCCTGAGTAGCCAACAGCTTGTCTCTTACTGTGCCTCAGCTTCATTTTCCACCAGCTCCTCTGCCAGTTCATGGCCTGCCTATATGATCAGGAGACAGTTTGCAGTCTTGTAGGGAGACCCTCAACAAACTTAGACAGAAACTGTGATGTCTAGGGGGGGAGGTTGCCAAGTGCTTCAGACTGTAGCAAGACCACTATTTATTTGTAGTAGTTCTCTATGGAAAACTGAAGTCCAGTCAGTAATGAGCCTCCTATAAATCCACACAGGGACAGTGACTCCCTCTCCACTTGTGCATATCATTGCTCAGTTTCCAGCGGGCTGTGGGCAGCAGGGTGTTATTTAGTATGGACTGGTCTTTGTGTGAGGGCTGCTCATTTGTCAGCTGATCCTCAGCTTTTGGCCTGTGGTCTGCATTGGCAAGTGTCCACTTTTCACTTAGCATACAGCCAGCTTCCTGGAGCCGCAACAAAGCATGAATGTTATTCATTCTGTGGCCTCTCCCTCCACATGCGCAGGAATATCATCTTCATGATTATTACACCACTCGAGTGCATCCAGCAGCTGAGACAGGCATCTGTGGAGGGACTCTGGCCCTGAGTCTATGCCAAATGGCAAGGTCTTGAGGCAGCAGCGCCTGCAGGGGGGAGATGAAAGTAATGAGCTCCTTGTTTTGTTCCTCTGCTGGAGGTATCTGCCAGAATCCAGAGTGGGCATCAGCATTTGTAAACCATTTAGCTGCATTCAACTGTGCCAACAAATAGCATCTCTTTACCTGTAGAGCCTCATTAGCTCTGAGAGGTCAGGCACAAGCCTTACTATTCTGCATGGATATTTGGTGCCATTTTCAGGCCCAGTTAGTGAGCACATCTATATGACAGTGGACTTTTACTACTAGCTAAGTTGCTTATTTACAAATTCCAATTCTATCAAAATGAGCCTAAACGTGAGATTTGTTATTAATTATGATAAACCAATCTTCACTATGCACAAAGAATATTAAAAAAACATAGATGAATATTTATTTTGAGTTTAGGTTTGGTAAATTAAGATATATTTTAGTATTGCTTATTGTTGATAGCTGTCCATAGTCTCAACATGTATGTTAGTGTATGTCAACAGAAAAATATGATGCATGCAAGTGGAGATAATCTAGTGAAATACATTGTAATGCTTTTGATCATCAGTATTTCATAGTTTCCTTTCATGTAAAGTTAATCTATTTTGATATACTTTATATATTTGGTGTATTAATATTTCTGTACTCCCATTCTTTAGGATTGATGTACTTTAGATTGAGGTTTGATTGTGAGGCAGAACCCCCACAAAGCAGCCGGACCAGACTCTATCTCTCCCTCCACGCCACAAGAATAGTTTCCTCCCGTCTGCAGCTGGCCTCATCAACAAGGACTGGGATGCCCACTGACAATGACTCTTATCCCCTCCCATAGACACTACACGTTACATTAACGTACAGTCTCCACATCTATCTCAATGCGTTACATTAACGCACATCTTTTGGATTATTATCTCTGTATATTGCACAGATTCCTTATATTTCATACTGTGAATTTTTGCACATTCCTGCACAAACCTTAGAGCTCACAGTCAGTAGCCACTGAAGCTCTGGTGGTAGACGAGCCCACATATCTGCAAGAATGCCAACTGTCACATGTTCTTGTACCAAAACAAACATGGACACCAACCAGCAGCTTGTTTATATGCAGCAATATTTGTGCTGAGGAAAAAAGCGCAGAGTTTGGGTGAGGTCTTGGATGGAGAGGCGTGTAGGACTCTAGAGCCAATATAGGGAACTGGAGCTGAGTGAACTTTGTAAATCAAAGCTATCTTAGGAAAAGCTGTTTATTTACTTTTTCTATTTTCTTCTTCGCACGACACACAAGTGACTTCATCGGCCGCTGATGCCAATCGCAAAAATCTCACATGTTTATGAATCTTTAAAACATCTTTAAAAAATCTTTATGAGAATGACTGGCAGCGACTGGATCTGAAGACTTCAGATTAGAATCTTTACATATCACACACTATATGATTTTATCTGCCAACTGTCAACACCGACTGACCCAGACTGGAACAGACCCGGTCCAACTTGGTCCCATCAGTTGTCACGCCCAAATCATAGTCATCAGTTCAACTGTGGTAATGTGTTTCTCTGCCTTTAGCCACTTGACCAGTTGCACTACTGTTAATAAGAAGCGTCTTGCATTCAGTAATGTTCTGTCTCTGTAGGTAATGTTATCTGACATTACCAGTTCTTGGAGGAAACCCATTTATGGACTAAATTCATCTACAATCCCCTGAGAATTAGACAAGAAGCGACAACAAAACAGCTGGGACAAACTACGAAAGCATGCAGGCAGCTCATTTTGTATGTGGATGTACTGACGCCTAATAGCAACAGAAAGTTTCTATTGGATGTTAACGTTAGATCCACATGTAAGGAATGAGTAATCACCAGGATTTGTCAACCATCTAAATCTTCCTCTAAATGTTCAATAAAAGAAATATATATATATGTTATCCGATGTTTCAGTTTAGAGTATTTTAGTGAAGAAGTGAGTGAGTGCATCTTCTGAATGATTCGCTGCTCTGCAGTAGAGAGAACAGGTAGTTGTGCTAATGCTAATGCTAGCTGAGGAACAGCCAGAGTTTGGAAATGACAACTGGATTCAGTGAGGAGAATCAGTCTGCTGTATTACTACATAGGACACTGTGCGTATGAACAAGTAAACACTGCCTTTTCCACTAACCTTGTGATAGACGAGAATGACACCTGTAACCATGGTAACTGTACACAAAGACAGCTGTAGCCACAAAACGCTTAAAAGACAAGAAAAATTCAAATGCATGACAAAAATGAGACTAAAACAAAAACTAAACTAAAATGTATTTAGTATTTGTTGAATATAAATGATCAAAAATGAATGACTAAACTAATTTAATAATAATTATTAAATAATTTTCATCACTAAGACTAAATCAAAATCAGGTGCCAACATTAACACTGGTGTAGTGGCTGGGGCTGAGTGCTCAAATGGCCACAGCAGTAGCCCTGACCTTTCTTTAATAGTTTCCTTTAATAACCTTTCAGCTATTTTCCCTGACTTTTTCCCTGGCTTATGGCATACTCATTATGCCATGTTTCTTTTTTTTTTGGATAGGTTAGGCTATGCAGAAATGCCCTTATTTGACATGTGAGTTGTACTATACATGTTCTGGGACAGCTTTAATTAAAACAAGAAAAAAGAAAAAAAAAACGGTTTTGTCTATTTGTTTCATGTTCCTATTGGAAGGAATGAGTAATCACCAGGACTTATCAACCATCTAAATCTTCCTCTGAATGTTGACTAAAGAAATATCACTATGTTATCTGATGTTTAAGAGGTGTATTTTTTAACTTTGGACAGAGCCAGGTTCAGCCTTTATGCTAAGCTAGGCTAACCACGGTCTGATTACTGATGGTGGTATTGATCTTTTCATTTCACTCTTGGAAAGAAAGTAAATTAGCCCATTTCCCTAAATGTTGAACTATTCCTTTAAACATATAAATACACCTGAGGACTTTAGGGAAAGACAGCCTAACACTGATTTTGAAAGTAACCTTCCCAACAACACTGGTGGTTGGCTGTATTTTGTTCTGGCCAGTCTCTCTGGTGGTGGATAAAAGGTTTAGAGGAGGTAGCTGCTTGGACACACACAAACGGCTCTCTGTGCTCAAGGACTGCCACTGGAATGACATCAGCAGATGAAGGAGGTCAGAGTTAAAAGCAAGGTAGCATGCAAAGAGAGATACAAGAAAATGAAAGTCACACAAAAGGGAGAAAAGAGGGAAGCGTGGTGGAGAAGGTGATGAAGGCCAGGAGAGAAGATAACAATTGTTCAGTGTTGTTTGAAGCACTTTATTCAAATGCCTCCAGGTCTTTAGTAAAAGAAAACAATGATGGAGATTTTTTCACACAAAGCATGTTTTGAGTGGTTTATTCTAAATCTTGATGTATTCTTATAGCTCTAATTGATTAGGTAAGTGAAATTTATACACAACATGCTACAAATCAGTCCTCTTCCATGAGCAATGTACTTTATTTGTATACCCCGATCTCACTACATTGTCATAGGGTATGAAAAAGGGCTTTAGATGCAAAAAATAATCCAGTCAATGTAATTAATCCAGAGTGTGGACTGATAATTCAGTTTCCCCTTCATGTGTTCTTAAGGTATCCAGCAGTTTTCTTTCAGTGTTTCTCACCAAAACACGTGTACCCTCGATATAGACCCCTTCTGTTACTAAACATGACATTTTATGGGCGGAGCTTAGGTGGAGGCAGAATAATCCCCTGAACATGTTAGCCAACGCTAGCTTGCAAGTTTTATTGGCTTGTTTTTTAACAATAGCTAAAGAAAATACAAGTTTCTCTGAATATGTATGGTCACTCACTCTCCAAGACCACGAGTGTTACTGCACCTTCTCACTGCTTAAGTTCCCTCTTAAGCAAAGGTTCCAGACAACACAGTAAGAGTGAACACAACTCGCCGGCACTGTTTTAGAAGGATTTATGATTGGTTTGTAGCCTTTGGCTAGCCAGGCAACATAATAGTTTGCTGATAAATGCTGTCACTTTCAGAAATAACCACAAAGAGGAGATCATCAGCAGGCTACCAAAAGTTACCTCAAGCAGTTATTTGTAGCAGTTTAAGTAGGCAGGGTTTGTTTTTTCTCTTAAGCTCTCCATTTCTTTACATTACTCCCTCAGTCACTTTTGTGTGAACAAACAAGTGCAACACCAAGAATGCTCTTGAGGAGAGACTGTCAGAAAGTGTGCGCCAGTTTCCCCATTTGTACGATTAATTGCATAGAGACCTCAAAGACACCTAAAAGACACTGAGGGCCAGTTTTACCTTAGTGAGTGAGCAGGTAGATGTGTGAAGACAATGAATGTAAAGAGAGGAGGGTAAGTGAAGGTTGCTCTGAGTGTAGTGACAAGGATACCCACCAGTTGTCAAAAATTGAATTCAATTAAAAGTCTTGTTACTTTGTTAGAAAATAAAAAAGGACTCAAGTAGTCAAAATAACAAAAGTACCAAAGTATCTACTGAAAAACAACTTGAATAGTGAGTAACTTAAGAAAAAAGACAATACAGGCATGTTTTTCCCCACTTTTTATTTGATGTGGATATGACTGACATCAGCTCAACCATACATCTTTCCTCAGGTAAATAAGTGAACATACAGCTGTATTTATGGTCAGTTTGTAATGAAATGTTATGACAATATTCCCAGTCTGTATCTCTGTGTGTGGTCACAAAATTCCCATGTGAATATTACATTAATATCATACTCTGTTAAGTACACCAACAACTAAAGACATTTTTAAATTACATTCTTTACTTGTTATCTCCTATATTATATTATGCTTTGGCAAATAAATCAGCAGATCAGATATGCATGGATCATGCCTGTTACAGTGAGCCATCTAGGCAGCAGGGAAAAGGACCCAAACGCAGACAATGGCAAGCTGAGTGCACCAAGATGATTTAATGAAATAAAACGCACAAAAACGCAGGGAAACCACAGAGAACCGCAGAAGCACAGGAAACTGGCAAACCAAACAATGAACAAAGCGAGAGGACTGGTATATATAGGGGAGGACAAAACGAGGGAAACAGAAACAGGTGAGGGAATGAGACACAAGGACAGGAAGTAAATAATACACAAAAGACAAGAGCTGGGAACACAAGAGCAACAACACAGTCCACACAAGAGTCCTTTGTGGACCATGACAATGCCTGTTATGTCAAAAAGTAAATATAAAGTCTGTCTGCATAGACACAGGGACCACGCTCCTGAACTGGGGTGTGTGAGTTTGTGTGAACACAAAATTGCAAAGAAAATAATCTGTAGGTCTGATCACACCCTAAATCACTTCCCATCACTGGAGAGGGGAAAAAAAGAGAAACAGAGGCGAGTGGGCAGATGCATCACACTCCATTCCCTTGTTGAAAGCTCTATTGAACAGGCTGGTCACATGGTGGAAAACTTCTAAAATAGTGCCAGAACCCTTTCATCCTCATGAGGTGAAGATGATGATGAGTAGGAGGAGGAGGAAGAAGAGCAAGGCCAACAGGCAAGGCACTGCTGGCAATCCTTAAAGCCTCTCGTTTAAAGAAGAAAGACACTTCGATTTTCTGGGGAGTGGCATCCTGAGTGGTGGACCGAGCCACTTGTGCATTGGAGAAAATAACACTCCTCTGAAAAGCATAGTAACGATTCACCGCAGGGACTGGAGCGTCCTCAGAAACATGCAAGAATTAAGTGGGCGAGGAAACTGTATGTGGAATTCCATCTTTTCTGTGTAGAAGGATCGTGATGGATGAAGTTAACAGAGGCAGGTTGTGTGGGCTACAGACATCAGAGGGCCAGAGGGGGTTTCAACTCCAAAGACAGTCGCTCTGCTCTGGGCCCAGTTCCCTCAAAGCACCGCCAACCATCACGCTTGTTTCCACTCAAAAACCACCATTCATTTGTAAACTGAAGGAACAAAGACAAAAATATTTTCTCATGGATCACATCCAGTTTTGATTGTTGAAGTTTGTTTTAGTCCAAGTGGACTGATTGAAGCATTGCATCAACTACAACTCAACCACAAGCTGCTATAGAATCTTGCTGCTGAGCATTCCAGCCTTCATACATTCCATCCACAGCAGTCACACAAAGCATGTCCTCTGACACACTCATCTAACACAGTCATGTACCAAGTGATGCAAAAATGTGATTAAATGTTCCTCTTAGGAGTCAAAATGTAATAGAGTTCAAGGATTCCACTAATTTAGCCTGGCTAGGTAAAGTAGCTTTCATGGACGCCAGCGAAGAGACGCCATCACACAAGAACAAGAGATTAATTTCTCTTCTCTGGCAGTAAACACAACACACAGGCCTGCAGATGACTGTGCTATATTCAGCTTCACTAGATATTCAGACCTGACCAACAGTAATGTTAACTTAACCACTATAACAGCACTATAAAAGCAGGACTATGACTGTGTACTGACACTCAGCACAGGTACCCACACAGTGACTCTCTCAAAGAGACATAACTGTGCTTCTAGTGACTGTCAAACCCCCAGCGTCTCAGGTCTCAATAACAGAGCATGGCACTCACCATAGCACATGACCCTGGACACCCCCTCATTCTGCTCCCATCTGGTTGCAGATACAGGACACTTACATGGAAAAGTGCACGTTTTAGCCGGTTACAGTTACATAATTACACACTATGTATTCTGTACAAACATAGTTATGTTGCATGTAAATGTATCTATGTTCTGGAGGCACGCATAATGCACTCTGATAGATGGATTGTATTGTCCCCAAAGGGGAAATTACTTTCCACAAATAGTTCACCCAATCTTATTGTTTTTTGAGAGGAAGACTGCAGGCACTGCTCAGCTGAAAAAAGCCCTACTCTGACCTCTGACTACATTTAAATACACAAAATATTCAATTTTTTGCCTTTATCCTGAAAAAGACAATGTTCCTTTGGAGTTAATTTTATGTCTTTTTTATGCAATCAAACAGAATAGGTTTGAGAGAAAAATTATTGACACTGCGATCAAAAAATGGTTCAGTTTTGCTTGCGAATCCAAATGTTTTGCTTGCTGTTCAGCTGAATTCTGTGGGCGGGACCTATGCTGAAAGACGCAAGCCACATTTCTATTGGCCAGTCTCGATCGGAGTGACAGCTTGGCAACATCCGCAGTCAGTTAACAGAGAGAGGGTGTTTTGAATTCCATGTAGAAGAAGACCGGAGAAACTCAATACGCATGTATGTTTCTTTACACATAATGTAGATTGCTTTTGTTTAACGATCTGTGCTGTTGTAATGGGTTAAACAAATGCATCTTATTTTGTCAGCCTGTAGCTGCTTGCTTAGCTCAATTAGCTAGTCACTCGCACATGGTGCTGTGCTTGTAGCTGCTAGTTAACAGGACTATTTGTGTTCAACGATCTAAAAAGTCAAAGTCTGCTTTATTGTCAATTCTACAGCATGTACAAGACATACAGAGGATTGAAATTGCATTACTCTCAAACCCTTGGTGCAAACAACAAGCTAAGAAAAACATAAGAAAACATAATATAACCAACTAAGAGCAAACAAAGCATAGCAAAAACACCCAATTTAATAACAAATAAAACTTGGCATAAGGCCCATGACAGATGTAAATCTGTGAGTTTGGATCATGCAAAGTATCAGTGCAAATATATATGATATTAGTGCAAATAGAATTAGCTTATACACTGGTGAAAGTGAGTTTCTTATATTTGTGATGTGTTGTATTATTGTATCAGCTTGTAGCCAGTTTAAAGTGTAGTGGCACGGTATTATTGATGTTACTGGTGGCTTCAATACATGGCTAACGTGCGAGTGACAAACTAATTGAGCTAAGCTAGCAGCTACAGGCTGACAAAATAAGATGTATTTGTTTAACCCATTCGTGACCGCTGTTTAATTTTATCATAATCGGGACTGTGAATTTTTCCCCCCGATCCTTGTGGGTCCTTTCACGTCGTCGGGCCATGGGGCTTGAGCCCTGGTAAGCCTGTGCATTAAAACGGCGGTGGTTATGTGTAAAGAAACATACATGCGTATTGAGTTTCTCCGGTCTTCTTCTCCATGAGTTCAAAACACCCTCTCTCGTTAACTGACAGTGGATGTTGCCAAGCTGTCACTCCGATCGAGACTGGCCAATAGAAACGTGTCTAGCGTCTTTCAGTGTAGGTCCCGCCCACAGAATTCATCTGAACCAGAAGCAAAACTTTTGGATTCGCAAACAAAACTAAACCATTTTTTGATTGCAGTGTCAATAATTTTGCTCTCAAACCTATTTTTTGATTGCAGTGTGGAAAGTTTTGCTCTCAAACCTATTCTGCTTGATTGCATAAAAAAGACACAAAATTAACTCCATACGTTCCTACTAAGCTGTTTACATGCTAATGAAAATTAATATTCCGCTAATATTCCCGTTTACATGTTCGACCATGGGAACTCAGCCTCCCTCTTTCATTCGTTCAACCACCTTCTTGAAAAGGTCATATCCAAACACCTGTTGATATCCAAGTCTTTCATCATGTAGGTGTGGGAAATGAGTGTGCATGTAAACATAGTCATTGTGTTCTCCTCTGAAAACAAATCTACGCCCTCGATAGAGTTCATGTATCAAGTAAGTGCTTGATAATGTACAAACACACACATACAAATACTCACACTACTGTAAGTAATAATGCAATAAGTGTAATAAAAAACATGTAAGTGTGTATGTGATGAATGCTGAGTTCATAGCATTATACAACACAAAGTGATATTTTAAGGCAGAATGAATGCAGAAAAGTCAATGGAAAGTTGCAGAAACAAACTAAAGCATGTTGCACTCAACACCATGAACTCGTGAGGACCTCCATTCGAGTTGAAAATGTTTCAACGCTTCAGTGTTTCAAATGTATATTTATTCCAAGTAGTATAACTCTTGGAATAGTTTGGAAAGCAGTCTGTCTGAGCTGTCACACACAGTCACTGCTTGTTGTCGCAGCAAACAGGGAACTCATCCACTGACTGCTTGTGGCAAAAAGAAAAGTAGATTTTTGTTCATTATAAAAAGATACACCTTTCTCAATACCTCTCTTCACACCTACTGTACAAACATTGAGCATCCTGCGAGTGATCCACCTGAGGCCTTTTAGTTCCACACTTCCTGCTACCTGCTTGTTGAAGGTGGTGTTCTCACCTTGTGTCTTTTGATATCTTCACTAATGAGTGAGTCAACTGTGTGTCAGTCCTCTGTTCTTCTCCTGTTTGTCTCTTGGTATAAACTGTCATAGTTTAGAGGAATGATTTTGTCATTGCAAAGCCAGTTTCTATGAAAGCCTGTTGTATAGTGTGAGGTTTAGAAAATGCAATGATCTATTTTTTAATTGGTGGTTTCAGTTTATGATTATCACCTACACACTTACTGATAAGTATTTCACTAAATTCTCAATGTGAGGCAAATTAGTGCATTGTTTGCTCATGTGTGATTCTCATATATATACTATATATTTCCAACATGGCTGGGTGCTATGTATCTCCAGTACTGTATATCACTGATGACAAACATGCATCTCCAACATACAGGTCTATTGTACTAAACATACTTATCCAGTTGGTCACCCTAGCTATTAAACGAAAGCTGCTGTTTATAACAACTTGGGTTTTATTTTTGTAGCCCTGACAATCGGTTTTATCAGCTGTGATAACAAAAGAGTAACTGCTTTGTGTCATGGTGCTACCCCGTGCCCTATAAGAGCAGGATGGCAAAACACATTCTAGTTTCTGCAGTTCTATTATTTATTCCATCCTGCCAGCACAATAGATCTGTAGTCCTAGATGTGTAGCCCAGGGCTCTGTGGTAAGTTATGTTAGCATAGGGAGCTCGTGGGTATAGCATGCTAACCTGCCAACAAGTAATTTCTGGTCATTTCAGTATGAATATTGTCACCATTCACATTGTTAATGAAATTACCACTCAGTTTACTTATTAATACATTTGATTCAAATTCATTTATTGGCTATATTCAATTAAGCAAATATTTGTTGCATGATCCATATTACCTGCTGGTCATGGGTGCAAACTTCCAAACAGGAAGTGAGAGCATCAATGGGCTTTATAGTAGAGGGAACTCAGACAATGGGAGTTCATGGTTGGAGTTAAAAGTTGGTTCAGTTCAGCTGCTGGCGGTTTGCTGCCTAATAGTCATGTGTCTAGCCTAGGTTTTCTTTTTGTGGACTGATGGTTTTCCTTATGTTTAGAGATGGCCGGATGAAGCCTTATGAAGCTTTGGGGTTTTCTTTCTATTTGTGCCAAAAAAGCTTTGGGGCGTCCAGCTCAGTAAACACATTGACATCTGGTGGCTTGTAAAACTTATAACAGCTCTTCAAGACCTCGCTGATAATAATAGTTTTAAGCCGCGTTTCCAGTGCAGGAACTTTCCCCAGGGACTTGGAACCTTTGGGGGAACTGGGAACAGGGACCAGGGTCTAAATTAAGTTCCAGGGACATTTTTTTTTACCCCCCAATGAGTCCCTGCATATGGGAACTTTGGGGGTGGGGCTTGCAGTGCTGAACATTTCTGATTGGTCGAGTACTTGCAGCATTTTATTTCAGCCACCATTTTAAAAAATCTGCAGCCGCAAACCAGTTTGTTTTTTGTTCATTGTGCTTCGACACAATGGAGTTATAGAAGTAAGCATAGGACAGATCAGATCAGACCAACGACCAGGTCCAGGCCTTATTGAGTATTACTGAGCTCATCTATGCTTACTGTTATTGCAGTGACACACAAATAATGATACCTCTCCGTCACGTCATATGGCATCATCGTTGTTGCATAGTCACGCGCAGAAATGACATGTAAATACAGCTGTCGCTTTTTCATACGTCAGCGGACTAATTTGCCTAATCTTCGCAGGTCTTTAGACCGTGGTGGAAACGCAGACAACAACAGGCTGAAGGAATAAAAGTCCAAGAAGCCTGTATGTTATTATTAAATCTGTATACTTTTGTTCAGTAGTGCTGTGTTAAATATAGATGTTATTGTGCAATATGCTACAGTAAAATAATTATTCTCCCAGGCCATGTACTTTCCATCAGCTCCCCCGACCTGCCATCCTGTAGCTGTCCACCAGACTTCCCCTCCTTTCCTCATCACCTGACTACCCCACACATCCACGCACCTGATCCCACTTCTCATCAGCCCTGCAGTCACCTGAGCTTCCGGACCAATCTCCCTACCTGTACCTCATTCCCTAATCAGCCTTCACTGCATACCAGTTCACTTCCTTTGTTCCCTGTCAGCTCGTGAAGTTAAGTTTCCATGCCTTTTCTTTCCAGCCTTGTGTCTGTTATCTGTATTCTGTGCATCTGAGAACCTGAAACCAGTCTGTTATTTTACCTTTTTGCTTGATTATTACACTTTGGATTCTTGCCTGATCCTTTTGGATATGTACTTTGATTTTCGCAATAAATCATTGAACTGCACCAGCTCTGCCTCAGAAGTCTGCGTTTGGGTCCTATCCCCCGTGTTCCTGTTACCCTGCAACAATTATTACTTGGTATCAGGAGGAAATGTTCTCATACTTATGATTGTCTTTCTAGTGCACATCGCCATATTTCTCAATTATTCTCCTCTCCTCTTATCCCGCTAATGTGCCGATCACAGAGTTTAGCTATAAAACTTTCTGTCAAACTGAATGAAGCGCTTCCTGAAGCACCACGACGTTTGAAGCTTCAGACGTCATCAGTCACGTTTGACACAAGCATCAGCATAATATATTGAAACAGTGCACTTCATAGTGCACAGTGCACTTCATTTATAAAGAGTCGGTCTAGACCTGCTCTATTCGAAAAAGTGCCCTGAGATAACTTTGTTATGATATGGCGCTATATAAATAAAACTGAATTGAATTGAAATTGAATTCATAGGAGTGAAACAAGCTCCGGAGCTTCAATATCATCCGCTCATCTCTACTTGTGTTCTTTGGAAAAGTTAGTTTTGTTGTTTTGTTTTGTTTTTTCATTTGTGCGTAGTTTCTTCACAATCTCAACAAAACCAGCATGAGCTGCTTGTTTGTCCGGTGTAAACTGCAAATACAACATATACCGAGTGTTCTCCCTCTACCGCTCAATCCTTTACACCAAGTTTTGTTTTATTTGATTCCATAGTATGCCTAAAACTGGGATCAAGGTTTCATGGAGTGTAAACAGTTTAAATATATTAGTTATTATTGAAACATTGATCCATATTGCGTATCAAATTTATTGTTTTCCATTATTCCCACAAATGCATCATTAGGCATTTTTCCAGACATTGTTATTTTTGTTATCTATTTTGCTGTTCATTCCTGTATTTGTGCTTATATATTTAATGACATGTTTTCATACAACATATTTATTATTTATCCACAAATCATGATATATTTATTAACCATTTGTAAGGATTGTAAAATGAATTGTTTGCATTGTTTTGAAGATAAATCATCATCATCATCATTGACCTTGTTGAGTCTATTAAACAATAAATAAACTGACCAATCAACAGCCAAAAAATAACGTCTTCATTCCGTGATCTTTTTACCTTTCACTTTCAACCAGATTTTGGCAGACTTTTCAATGTCTCCAAATGTTGTTAAAAAGACATTAAAGAGTTTGTGCTGAGTGGGCCCGCTCAGCATACACCACACACCAACTGTGACTCTCCATATCAGCAGAGTGTGCACTTGTGTTTAAACTCCCAGTCCTGACTTTCCATTCCATTTAACTTGATCAGTTCATTAAGAAAATGAAGCGTGGGGCCCTAATGAGGCCTTGTTAACGAGGGAGATCAAATTGTCTTCATGAGCTCAGTGTTTAATTAGGAAGGGAGAGAGGGCACGCTGAGAAATATAGAGAAATGGGGAGAGAGCAGTGAGATGAACCTTCAGGAAGTGTGCGGTTCACACCCAAACACAGATGGTTAGGATTTTGTTTTAGATCAGTTGTGTAACTTGCAAGTCACCCTCAAATAGAATTCACATGAGATGCTGAAACTTTGTTTGCATGATAATGCCTGAATCTTTCATTTGCCTACAGGTGTTTTTTTGTGTTTCTTTATTAGAGATTTAACTGGAAGGGAGGAGGAGTTGTGCCCTCTAGTGGGTTGTCACTGTGGCAGTCAGATTGGGTCTCTGTGTGCAGTGAGTCGCGACAACTTTGTCCTGTAACCAGTGATTTGGGCCTAGTGGGCAAATGGCCACAGACTGCAAAAACTATATAAACAGGCAGCGTAGAGGAGAGAATGAATCAGCTAGCTAGCTAGAGTAAGCTAGGCTTGGCTTAGTGCACACCATTTTCATTTTATAATCCAGTGAGTTCTAACATACTAACTAGGCATTTGAAATGTGTCTTTTCTGAGTTGAGACGCATGGAGAATAAACTGAGAACCAAGAAAACCAAGAAATGTCCAGGTCTTACATGAAAAAAATGAATAATTTAATCACTTCAGTCACTTAATAAAGTGGTGGATGTTTTTTGCACAGAGGAAACAAATCAGTTTAGGGTAAAACAGAGCAGTCCTACTGTGTTCATGCTTATGAAGGTGATGAACGCTTACTGCTGTATATCATCATAACAATTTAGTCAGTCATAATTAAGTGAATGCTGTTCTGGTTTGGATGGAAAATGCGACATGGATGTAATCCGTTACTTCCACCATTGATTATACCTGCTTAACATCAGCATGTTAGTATTGTCATTGTGAGCGTGTTAGCAAGCTGATGTTAGCATTTAGCTACGTACAGCTTTACAGAGCTGCTAGCATGGCTGTAGACTCTTGTGCTGTGTCTCAATTCGGATACTTCCATTAGTACACTTACATGCAGTACACTGTGTACACTATGTAGTTACTTGTGTAGTGCGTTAATTTTGACAGAGTAGTGTTGTCTCAAATTGATCGCAATGACGATAGCAACATTTGACCACTTCTTCTTTTTAATGCCGAGTTGCAACCGGGCGGAGCATTATCGCCAAACTTTTACCACGATTACCGCACGCTAAAATATCTGCCGGCTTGTTTGCTCACTTGACTTCAATTCAAAAACGAATGAAAAGGAACGTGCTTTTACTTTTAGCCGTTACAATCGCAACTGCGGCCGCCATTTTCATACATTGGTGGTCCTCTCCTTCCGCTGCATAGCCAAGATGGCGACCATTGAGGGTGCAGCGTTCCACACTCAACTTTCTGACCATTATGAGTATATCATCTGGGTACTCATAGTGCATTGCATTTTGCCCTAACGTCAGTGTGAACGCACTTATGCACTCAAAATAGCAAACTGTAAGTATGGAAGTACGCGAACTGAGACACAGCATTAGTCTTGTCATGCTTTGTCAAGGGGAAACCAAAAACCAGCCCAGAAGACACAACTAGAAATTCGAATATCTGCAATATATAAAATTCAATGTAATTTAACTAGTAACTAACTAGTTAAAGAAAGCAGCATAAAGCTTCAGAGTGAACAATATGACAACAGGGAAACAACAAGCAATTAGAAACTAGACAGTGCTTCACTCCAAACCATAGAAAACCTCCCCAAGGTCAGTGTAATGGCTGTGACTGCACACTGACAGAGATATATTTGTGGTAACAGCTTCTTGCAATATTCACAACTGAAACACTGTCTAAAAGGAAAAATCAGCACTTCAAATAAAATTGCAACCACCCCCATTGTTCAATCAACTTAAATTCAGAGCCACTCAGAAAAAACGCCCTTCAAAATTCTAGAAACTTCTAATAAGAACAGAAAACAATCTCCCACGACTGGTCCAAGACTGGGAAAAAGATCTAGCTGTTACCATCAATAGCAATGTCTGGATGCACATCTGTAATAACATCTTCTCAATGTCCCGTAACACCAAACTGCAACTTGATACAGAATTCTACAGAGTTTACCTCACCCAAACTACACCAAGTGGGACTCACAGACAGTGACACCTGTACACACTGCACATTAAACACTACCGATAACTACTATCATGCCACCTGGCTCTGCTCACCCATTCAAACATTCTGGACCAACATTACACATAAACTATCCTCAATTGTCAGTTGCAGCCTTCCAGTCTCCCCATCTGTGTTTGTATGCTAGGAGACCTTTCCTGAGTGGAACCACCACTGAAATGTGAACAATACTGGTCACCCATTACATCCCACAGTGTGTGTGTTACAGTGTAGAGCAGGGTCTGTCAACTGGCGGCCCCCGGGCCACATCCGGCCTGCCAAAGCTTCCCATCTGGCCTGCAGAATTGAAATGAATTCAGAAAATGCGAGGAGGAAAAAAATGCGCTACAGTATTTAGGATGGTGGCACAGTGGTTAGCAGTGTCGCCTCACAGCTAGAGGTTCTTGGTTCAAACCCACTGGCTGGGGTGCTTGCTTCACTGGTTGTGCACTGCATAGAGCTGGATAGGTGAAGCTGAAACGAAATCTTTTATTCTTCTATGAATGGAATGCGGCTTGTGCCATATTTTCATGCAAGAATGGGGACAAACTTATAGCTCTCATTTAACATTTCCTTTTATTTTTTTCACATGCTCTCATTTAACATTTCCTTTTATTTTTTTCACATACTTTTTGTGTGTCTGACAAACGATTCAAAAGGTTTTTCTTCCTGCTTCTTGCAAGCATTTTCCACCAATCAGGACATTGATAGCACCAAAACTGATTAATTTGTCCTGCCAATCAGGACTGCATTCTGCAATTGTGTTTCATATGTTAAGTGTCTAGTTATCTTTATGGATATCCCATGTTTTTTTAGAAAAAAAAAGTAGGCGATGACCCCTGGTGTAGAGCCAGTAATTACTCGCTTGTTAAATGACACCCAGTATCTACACCCACCTGACACTAAATGTTTTTTCTCCTGATAGGTGACTGAGAAGGCACCTTCTCTCCATTGGGTTTGTCTTTTCAACATTCCTCTGTCAAAGTCAAACTGAAATTAAAATTTGTTTTTGATAAGAAATCAGTGTTTTTCTGCTGCGACAGTGCCCCCTATATTGGTGCCACTGATGATTGTACACTGTAACACTGTAATTTGATTGGTGCAAAATCTGTGCGGGCGGACACCAGAAATAGTATGTAACTCAGTTCTGACAGCCTGGCATCTAGACTGTGAGAAGTTCTTTGGTCGTCTGTGTCAGACTGTATGCTACCAATTTTAGGCATGTGAAAGATGACTCGTAGGACTGTATAACAGAGTTAGAAATAACCTCTTATGAATTTCTACAAAATTGATATGCTTGTCTTAGATGTGAATAGTTTTAGAGCCACCTAGTGGGTTAACTGCAACTGCAGAGAGAGTGTTTGTCCTTACCTGCCTCAGCAAAGAAAAGTACTTTGAGGCTGGAGGTGGGTGCACATGAGCAATGTTGCAATCAATATTTCTGTGTTTAATGCTTTAAAATCGTTTTTGCAACTATTTGTAACATTCATTTTGACTGTAAGCACTACTAGCTTGTACTCTGAAAGTTACAGACATGTGCAGAAGTAGTAACTCTATCCACAACTAGCACTTTTGGTTGCATTCTAAGCTAATGCTAACGTTAGTTAGCTAGCCATGCACTTGCTGCCTGGCTCCCAGCTGTAACGTTTTCTAGTAATTACTTTAGATAGTAATGTTTCCACTCTTTGTTACACAGATCTGCTTGCAGTTGCATAACACACTGTTGATGACGACGGTGTGCTGTTGATTTTTACACCATCTCCAGAATAAAGAAAGAAGCAGAGTGTGGCTGTGCTCTCCTTCCTGCACCATAGACATAAGGGGACATATCCACCACAAGTCCACAGATGGACACATGCCGTTACAACTGCAAATTTATTTTCAAAGTGAGTTTGAGGTCTGCCTGTGTTTTCTGTGTCTTTTAATGTCATAGTCTGATCAGTCATCTTTGGTTGCTGAAGCTCTAAAACAGCCATCAGTGGACTTGTCTCACAGTATGTAGAGACCACCATTTTGACAACCAAAGATTTCCCAATGCTTCTCTCATGATTGTCAACTTTAATCTGGGTCAGTCCAAAATCATAAAGTGTAAAGGCCCCTTAACAGGCAGTTAAAGGGATACTCCGATATTTTTAAACCTGGGCCCTATTTCTTACATATTTTGGGGGTCTAAATGACTAATAGTTACCAAAAGTTTTGGAAGTCAGGGATTGACGCTAATATTTTTAAGCACTGGCCCCATGGGCCACCAAACCCCTAAATTTGGTGGCCAAAGTACATTTTTGGTGCCCCAAATGTAAAGTTATGTAAAAACAATTCAGAAAAGGCAATTTAACGCAACTTAACACAGCCTTCCTTAACTGTGACACTCCAATAAATGAACAGAATCAGGGATGCAAACACGTGTATGGTGAAAAAAGAGACAGCTATCTGAAGTTGAAAAAAATATGTGACAGCGTAATACCATATAACCATGTGACCAGGGCTTTCCACAAGGATATGGAGTAACCAGCCACTGGGGAAAAAGTAGCTAGCTAGGGGGGTTCGGGGGCATGCCCACCTGGGGCATTTTTGTCAGAAAAGCCCAAATTTGGTGGCCTCTGGCACATTCTAATGCCATTATTCCATCATATACACTGATACTTGATCATATATATTACTGCAGGAAGTTCCATATTTATTTTTAAAAATTATTTGGGGCATCTGACATTAGTTTGCATAATTGGTCAATGGCAAAAAAATACAAAAGCGTTCTATTTTAAAATAGCAGTGTGAGGCTGAGTCATAGCCTACATTTTCCTCATGACACAGGCGTGTTACTTTGACAACATTGCTTGTTTTAGTGTGTGTTTGCAGTACATCTTAGAGATGGCTCTGCTGTAAAAAGTGCAACGTAAATAAAGATCATTCATTCATTAGCGGTCGGCGCTTATGGAAAGCGGACTTTTCTCGCTGTACAGCCAACTAAATGAATGGGATCCGCTGAGTTTATTTTACAAGTGGAAATCTAAAATTCAGCCAACAGAAAAAAGCAAATGTCCGTAAACTCAAGTGATCTCGCCACTCAAAATGAGCCATACAGTGCAGGGAGAGAGTGGTGTGTTCACAGACAAACTTCCAAGCGTTTGCTCAGTCCAGCAAGAACTGAGTAAACAACGTTGTAATGTGAACAGTTGAGTAGAATTTTTTTCACACAAGTCACCCAGACAGTGAAAAAAGCAACATTCGCCGAAAAGTGAGTTTCGAAAAGCGCTTCCCCCGGCACCTCTCTCTCTCTCTCTCGCTTCCTCGCGCAGATAGAATCATAGAATATTGAACTAAGAGGTGCAAAGGAATCGGGATGTTTGTGGAAATGTGACGTTGCTTGGTGGCCACGGGGCCACCTACATGGAGTATTTGGTGGCCACAAAGTAACTTTTTGTGGCCCCGGGCCATCGGGCCATGGTTAATGTCGAACCCTGGAATTGGTCCAGTAGATCCAGGCAGCCACAAATGGGCAATAGTTTTTACCTGTTGGATGCTTAACCCCATCTGTGATGTCAGCACACCGTATATTTGAATTACATAGTAACGTACAGAACACTGAGGTCACAGGACTACCCATCCAAGTTGAATACAAACTTAGCAGCACAATGGGTCCTCCCAAATGTTAAAAATTGTCAAGGGACAGACAACTTAAATCGCTAATGGCTGATAGCTTGTACTGTGTAAAAGGGAAATAAAACTCTGTATCAACATTAGTATAATACATAGCATAGTGCTCTGCAGTAGTATTGCACCAAAGAAGTTGACAAGTGAACAGAAGTTGCAAGTGAACAGACTTGTATATAAGTCACAAATTATATGGACTCAGCTGTTGGTCCCAAATTTTGAAACTCATGTCAGAAAATGTGTTTAATTCATTCCACCAGTTTAAACACATGGCCAAACTACAGCAGAGAACATTTTAGAGTTGAGCTTATATGCTTGGTGTGTGTGCCCCAGCATATAAACCATCCGTCTGCATTATTACTACAGCCGTTTAGAGGATTCAGCTTGTTCCATTAGAGAGATTCAGAAGAATAATGAACTCATTGGAGTGAAACTTTTTGTGCTTGTACAGTGTAATCCATCTTTCTTCTTTATTTAATTTTTTTTACTTCTTAATGTTTTTTTTACAGCCGGTTGGTTTGATAAACAGCCTCTTATGCAAAGGCTGAGGAGAGGGAGGGAAGGAATGAAAAGGTAGGGCGAAACCTCACACACATGCATAGACAGAATGAGAGAGAGTTCTCATCTTTTAAACAAGAATAAGTCTGAAGGCTCATATTTCATTAAGTCCTTATTATGAGGCTCTGTTGTCGACCCTGCAACCTGCTATAATCTGTAAGCCATTACCAGCGCCTAAAAATAACCGAGTTAACATGCACAGCTGCCGAGCCAACCAGCAAAATTTTAATAAACGTCATGTAACCGCAGCAAAAATCCAATTTAATGGGCCTGAACCACAGCAACAATGCTGTGCCCCACAGCACAGTTTGCATAAAGAAAATGACAAGCAAACCCAATAACAGCAGAATATTTGTTTCTTTTACATATTTAATTCATAAAGTGGTATGTTTACAGTACTTTACATTTAGCTCAACAACGTTCTACTGGGAAGTATCAGTGAGTGAGCCAAAGAGAGAGAGAGGTAAGGAACGGTGATATTAGGAGATAGAGGAGGAGGACAGGAAAGGTACAGAAGGCCGGAGTGGCCAGACCAAGACCCCAGGAACAGCACTGGACTGTGTGGTGATGTGGCCAGTCAGAACTGCAGGTCATGTGATGGCCACTGGCCCAAAATTTGTCTTAAAGTCTCAAAGAGTCATATCAGTAAATTATTTTCATGCCATTCGTATGTGAAGGGAGTCAGCGAAGGATTCTAATATAGGCTATCCGTAATGCAAAATGTAAATGTTGGCATGCGTGGCTAAATAGCGTACTACCTACATTAGTAGCGCAGCAATACTTCTAAGAGGCCAAGAGTTAGGTAACGCAATAATACTAACTCTGTCCTGGTCTTTATTGGAGTTTACCTGAGTTTGTCAAACGCATCAGTTAGTTCTTGTCCTGGAAGTCTTGTGAAAGTGAAACACACAGTACTTTATGGAAATACTGACAATAAAGCAAAAATCTAACCTTTGTGTTGCAAATGGCTCATTATGTAGGCTATAGTATTTCTATAGTAAATATCTGAACAGTATTATAAACAATATAATGTTACACAGTATTATGTTGGAACCCAGCTGAGAAGATCCATGACCCAGAAGAGGCTGAACCATGTGGCAGTTTGCTATGTTCTCCACTACAGGTTGGTTAAGTTAGACAAAGAAAAATCTGCCAGAACCTAATAGAATGTTTTTAGATAATTCAAATAAAAGTCCTGTTTCGGCACGTGATGTACACTATGTATATGTCAGCTCTCTTATCCTGTCCTGACTTGACTGTTAAATACAAGACACTAACATATGTAAAAATAAGTACATAGTGCAATGGAAACAGACTTTTTGAATAAATCATAATGTACATGAAGCGGGTGACTTTATCATCCACTGAAGCTTCCGCTCCACTGATGAGATGAAAAATAGCGGCAGACTAAAACATCAGATCTGTGCAGAGCGACGAGACTGTAACCTTCCTCACATGAAGTACATGAAACAAACAGAAATGCCATACTTCCATCGTGTTTTCTACATTGTTTTTGCCGTTTGAGGTTCAACTGGCGCTCTTTTAATTACGTCATCTTGTTGCAACTTCTTCTGGGATGGTTTAATGGCACCCGGAATTGGCGCCACCTACTGTTTGTCTCAATGAACCAACTCCTAATAATGGCATAACAGTAGTGGATGGAAACGCATTCATTCGCATTTTCTTTTGCCAATTTTCTCAAAATTCGGTTAGAATTTCCGCTACATTTGGATGGAAACCTAGCTAGTGTCTATTTCTAGATCTGTTTTAATGTTTGACATATGAGCACCAAAGGCCACTTGTGGAGTTATTTATGTAAAAATCGCCAACCCAATATACAGTATAATCATAGCATCTATGTCTTTTTTGGTGGTTTTGGCCCACTCCAGTCTATTAGCTACTACACAAATTTCCTTTATTCCTTTAACATACAGAGTGGTTGTTGAATTGAAGTTTGTGCCACTTCATTTGTAATTGAAAAAACCTTTATGATGATACATGTCTGTTCTGATCTCTGATATTACCTCACATTTCTTTGCTCTCTCCAAGTTATGTCCTGGGGAAGACTGGAAGTGAGAGAGAAGAAAAATAACAGACAAAAAAGACAAAGAGAAAATGCCCTAGTTCTTCATCCGTCCATCCATCCATCTTTATATACCCGCTTATTTCTCCAGCTTCACAATTGATCAGTAATACTGACAGATTATTAAGTCCTACATGTCAATAGCAAACAGATTAGAAGGTGGTCTCCTCAGCATCCCAGGAACAGAATTAGCCTTGAAAATTAGCCTTTTGGCTAACAGTGGCACATTTACAGTTACGTTAATTGATGTGCATTGTCCCTGTAAAAATAAATGAACTAAAATAAATATATTTAATATTTAGATTAATATTAGATTATATTTTTAAAATTATGGATAAAAGTATGGCTGTTTGCTGATGTTGTAAAATGCAATTGCCTTACAGTAATGTTAGCTTGTCACTTAGGTGAGGCAGTGGAGGCATGAACTCTTGGAGTGAACGGAACAACACCTATTTTACACTGTAGTTTAGGATGAAGCTCTGTGAGTCACATTGGAATGAATGCAAACAGATTTCATTTGAATTTGATTTTTAACAAAGTGATAGCCCCAAGGGCATAAGAAAATGCAATATTTATCTATCAAAGTATCAGGTAAGGAAAACTTTGAAGTGGTGTATTAATAATACTGCAAGTTACATGCATGTCTTTTTATTAGACTACTTTTTAATTTGGAAAGCTTGATAACTAATTCCATAATATGTTATTTTCTAGATATATATATATATATATATATATATATACAGTGCCCTCCAGAATTATTGGCACCCTTAGTGAATATGAGCAAAAAAGGCTATGAAAAAAATGTCTTTATTGTTTATCCTCATGATCTTTCATTCAAAATATTCACAAAAATCGAACCTTTAATTGAACTAACATAATTGAAAGAAACATTAAATTCTTATCATGAAACAAATATTTTTCTCAAAAATATGTGTGTCACAATTATTGGCACCCATCATTTAATATTTTGTGCAGCCTCCCTTTGCCAAGATAACAGCTCTGAGTCTTCTCCTATAATTTGTGATGAGGTTGGTGAACACATGGCACGGGATCTGAGACCCATACAGAATCTCTCCAGATCCTTCAGATTCCGAGGTCGACGCTTGTGGACCCTCCTCTTCAGCTCATCCCACAGATTTTCTATGGGGTTTAGGTCGGGGGACTGTGATGGCCATGGCAAAACCTTTATTCTGTGGTCGGTGAACCATTTTTGTGTAGATTTTGAGGTGTGCTTTGGATCATTGTCCTTCTGGAAGGTCCAACCACGGCCCATTTTAAGCTTCCTGGCAGAGGCTTGTTAGGTTTTCATTTAATATCTGCTGGTTTTTGATGGAGTCCATGATACCATGTATCCTAACAAGATGTCCAGGGCCTTTGGAAGAAAAACAGCCCCACAACATCAAAGATCCACCACCATACTTCACAGTGGGTATGAGGTGCTTTTCTGTATGGCTATCTTTCTGTCTACGCCAAACCCACCTTTGATATTTGTTGCCAAAAAGCTCTATTTTGGTCTCATCTGACCATATAACCCGGTCCCATTGAAAGCTCCAGTAACGTTTGGCAAACTGTAGGCACTTTAGTTTGTTGTTGATTGACAGCAGAGGCTTTTTTCTGGCAACCCTCCCAAACAACTTGTGGTGATGTAGGTAGTTTTGGAGACTTTCTGACCCCAAGACTCAACTAACCTCTGCAATTCTCCAGCTGTAATCCTTGGAGATTCTTTTGCCAGTCGAACCATCCTCCTCACGGTGCGTGGTGTCAATGTACACACACGTCCTCTTCCAGGCTGATTCTTTACATCTCCTGTCGCTTTAAACTTGTTAATTATTGCCCTGATAGTGGAAATGGGTATTTTCAACTGTTTAGAAATGTTCTTATATCCATTTCCTGATTTGTGTAGCTCAACAACTTTTCGTCGCACATCGTCACTGTGTTCTCGGGTCTTTCCCATAGTGATGAATGACTAAGGAAATTTGGCCTGTGTCACCTCATATTTATACCCCAGTGAAACAGGAAGTCATGGTTGACCATTTAAGAGCTCCTAATCAAACAGGTGAACTTAAAAATGTAAAACATCACTGGAAATATACTTCAGTTAGATTTTAATGATAAGATTTTCTAGGGGTGCCAATAATTGTGGCACGCATGTTTTGGAGAAAAATATTTATTTAATGTCAACATTTTTTTTTCTTTCAATAATTTTACTTCAATGAAAAGGTAAGATTTTTGTGAATATTTTGGGTGAAAGACCAAGAGGATAAACAATAAAGACATTTTTTCATAGCCTGTTTTGCTCATATTCACTAAGGGTGCCAATAATTCTGGAGGGCACTGTATAAACACAGGAAATAGCATTCACATATTTACATTTTTTTTGTTTTGTTTTGTTGAAGAACTTCTGACTTCACATGTACAGTAGGTTTGGTTTGAAACCTTGGATAGCCCTAATTGGTGATGTATACACAAATGGTGCCACATCCGGAGTAACAAGAATATGTGATGAGACTGGAGAGACAGATGAGAGAGGAGGAGAGGAGATACGAAAACGTGAATGTTTAACTCCAGTGGGAAAAAGAACTCTGGAACCAGTGCTGTTTTGTTATACAAGTGCTTTACTGGAGTGTTTTCTTCCTGAATATGAACTGTATGTGTGTGAGAGTGTGTGTGTGTCTATAGTAAGCATGTTATGGCCTGCACTTGTAAAATAATCAGCAACTACTTACGAAGGCCAAACAGCTTGGAATGTTATTCTCAGGGGGAATCTAAGTGTTAAATAGCAGCACAACCCTGGATGATTGCATTCACCTTCCTCAGCATAACCCCACTCACACACACACAGGCTATTACTACCCTCCCTTGACACTCCTTGACAGTGCGTCACCTCCACTTCCTCTCCAGCAGAAAGGAATCTACACAGAACCTTAAAATGCATCTTCAAAGCTAATGCACTGCACACGTTGATTTGAGCTGGTTTCGTTCTTTACAGCCCTCGCAGCCTTCTGCAGCGAAGGCCACAGGTGCAAGGAGAGGGAGGAAACACAAGGAGAAAGCAACAGAAAAATCTAAAGATAAATCAAGAGATGTGATGGGTTGAGTCCTGCTGGTGCCACACTGGAGTGAAGAGCCAATCAGGCATGGAGGAAAACGTGAATCTTATCAGAAGGGAAGAAAGGAAAAAACGAGGGCATGAAGGAGCAAAAAAAAACTAGAATTATCACCCTGTGGTTGTTTGCATGTAGTGAAGACTTGGAAGGAACTGAATAAAAAGTATTAAGTGTATTTTGTGGCTAAATGGAAGTTATATTGGTGATACATGTCTGATTTCAGTGAATACACATTATTGAACTGATTGATGAAGGATTATCAAAGATGTATTGGCTAAACAGGTACACATGTACTTGATTACTATGTAAAGATGGATTCTTACAGAGTGTAGCTGCACAAAATGTGGTGCTTTTGTTTTGTCCTGGCATTTTTAGATGCAAAGGACCTCTCTATGAGCTGCAGATGAAACTCACTCACTCACAGGATCACGATTAGCTCCAACACATTGTTTGCAGTCACGTGACTCCGATGACGCTCGAAATTCGGAATGAGATAGATAGATAGATAGATAGATAGATAGATAGGTTCTTTATTGATCCCCCAGAGGGGAAATTGTTGTGTTGCAGCAGGTACAGAATAAGATTTGAATAAAAATAAAAATAAAAATGTACCTAACCTAAAATAGAATAAACCTAAGTTAAACCTAAATTGGAATTAAATTAACATGTCCCCAACCTAAATTAAATAATTAAATTAACATGACTCTAACTTAAGTTAAACAACTCGTTGGCACGTGATAGGCTGCCCTCCAACGGTCCATCAGTAGAGTGTTTGAAGCCTGTTATGGTCTTCATGCCCTGCCACACATCCTTCACATTGTTCCTCCTTAACTGGTCCTCAATCTTTGACTTGTATGCCCTCTTTCCATTCCTGATGGCCACCTTCGGCTCCTTCTGGACCCTCTTTGTCCTGTCCCTATCACCGTCCCTGAAGGCCCTCTTCTTCTCGTTAAGCAGGACCTTCAGATCACTGGTAATCCAGGGCTTGTTGTTTGGATAACATCTCACCTGATTTGTGGGCAAGATGTTGTCCTCACAGAACTTGATGTAGTCAGTGAAGCACTTAGTGGAACCTTCGATATCATCACCATAGGCATCACTGATGAAACTCCAGTCTGTAGTTCCAGGACAGTCCTGCAGGGTTTCATTGGCTGCCTGTGACCATTTCTTCAGTGATCTAGTGGTCGCAGGTAGCCGCTGGTAGAGGGGTGAGAGAAGCACCAGATTGTGGTCCGATCTGCCAAGTGACGGGAGGGCAGAGGAACAGTATGCATCCTTAGTATTAGCATACAGTAAGTCCAAAGTCTTATTCTCCCTGGTTGTGCACTTGACAAATTGCTTGAAGGTGGGGAGGGATGAAGAGAGAGAGGCATGGTTGAAGTCTCCTGAGATTGCAATGAAAGCATCCGGATTCTGTGTTTGTAGCCGGGCAATCAGCGAGTGAATAACATCGCACGCCGTCGTCGCATCCGCTGACGGAGGAATGTAAACCGCCACAAAAATAAAAGTATTTTTGTGTTTCTCAGCTAATCATAATGGAAAGTGGAGGCTGTTGTACTCATGGATGTATTAAGAGAACTGGCTACCGTGTTCCAAGATGGTGCACCATTCATTCTACTGAAAGTTGCTTACCTGGCACATTCACCCAAGGTTTTTGAGGCCACAGCACTTTAGGTTCCTTCTCTGGCTGAGCCGACTGCAACCTGCCTCTCCACACTGCACATATGGGAACATGCATATGGCTGATTCTTTTATACTTTTATACAGATTTTGAGTATAATGCTTAGGTTTTTTTTTTCTTGTACTTGTACTGTACTTGAGTACAATTTTGAGGTAATTGTACTTTACTAGAGTATTTACATTTTATACTACTTTTTACTCATACTGCACAATATTTCAGAGGGAAGTGTACTTTTTACTCCACAACATTTATCAGCTACGAGTTACTGACTCAGATTAAGATTTATGTCAAACCTGATGATAAATAAAATATAATGCACTGTTCTAGATTAGACTACCCAACAGTATATAAAATAGTTCAAATTAGCTCCAATTTGACTATCTGCAACAATAAAATGATGCTTGTACATCAATGCATCAGTAATAATAATCCAACATTATAATAGTATAACACTGAAATGTGCTATTCTACATACTGAGTACTTTTACTTTTGATGTTGTAAGTACATTTACTGATGATACTTTTGTACTAAGTTAAGTAAGATTTTGAATTCAGGGCTTTTACTTGTAATGGAGTACTTCTACAGTGTGGTATTGCTACTTTTATTTAAATACAGGATCTAAATACATCTTCTTCCCTTGCGTGTTGTTGAGTTTTGGGACCATAACAGCCTTTTCGGAGTGGACCTGCAGAGAAGCGAATGTGTATCTTCAGGAGAACTCCCTGCACCCAAAAAGAACGATACAGCCTTTTGTTACCTTTTCATTCACTTGGCATTTGTATTGGGCCTAATGATTGGTATTGTGGTAACACAAAGACGAATTTATGAGCGTGTGTGACACTCATAACAGTGTCCTTTTTCTCCATGGATATTTTTGGGTTGATTTAGAACATTTTAAGTGATTATTTCCTATGCCCATATTTTGCTCCAGTTTAGCAGCACCCCTACATTACAAGCTGAAGTGGGTAATTTAAGAATAATGCATCAACAAGAACTTAGATACATTTAAATTTCCACTGTGTTTCACCCCGGCCAGTGTGGGAGTAAAAGAAGCAGCAGCAGAATAAGAAAATTCCTAAGCAGTGAAAACTTGAGGATATATTCATATTGTAGGTGGATGACACTGACTGGCCGGTATCTGATTTTGATTTAATGGCCAACATCTTCAAACTAATATGTAGTTAATAACACAGTGATTCAGGCTAATATACTGTATAATATGTATTAAAGGGTGGGTAAACCCTGAGCCCCCCAGTCAGTGAGCCCCCTGAGGCAGACCTTCAAAAAATCAATCAACTGCACAGATGTGTTAACTTACACTTTTCTCTACATCAGCGGTACTACTTGCTATAGTGTTTACAATGAATTTCCCACACACAGATTTACAGTATACCAGGCTAAAAGCAGAAGTTATTCTGTAAGCAAAGCAAAAGACCAGGTTACACATCCCTGGTCTAACCTCGTTCTAGAGAAGAAAGGACTCTATCCATCACTACCACCCGTCTCTGAAGCTTTTTCAGTTCAACTCCATCCAGTGAAAGGTCAGAAACAGACCTTAGACACCGGAACAGATGGGTAGAGGGTCTGCTTAAATCCTCCTACAGGTCAGGGCCACCTGTAGCTCCAGGCAGGGTCAGGATAGCAGGCAGGCAGCCACCTCCATCGCTACTTTCTGCTTTCCTCTCTATCTTTCACCCTCCTTTTGGCCTTTCCTTTTCCCCTACCTTTTCACTTTTCTTCCACTCCCTTAGGCAGTACCTTCAGTCCATCAACACCTCCTCCTCATGGAGAGGGAATCAATAGCGCTCAGGTCTGAGCAGTGGAGGAGGCATCGATTGCTCGGTCCCGCCGACTGCCCTTTCTCTGTCTGTTCAGTAGCTGGAGGGCAGGACGTTTTAGGGCTGTTTTCATGTCAGATGGACGTTTATCTAATTTTGGACCTCCAGAGATACAGCGAGGAAACCTTACACACTCTTTTCTCAATGTTGAATTTATCCACAGGACCACTGGAGACACTGTCCTCGCAGAACAGCAGTGATTCACACTGGTAACACGTATTTAAATAAGAAAACACTGGAAATGACAATTCCCCAGAATCTCATGCTGCTAGTAATCACTGGATTGTTACTGTAATTACTGAGGGGCCGCCTCTGAATGAAAAAAATCAGCCGGGAACATGAAAATGTGTATAGCAGTAGGTTCATGTGGCTGTAATTTAAGATAGCTGGGGAAATGACTAGTGCCTCTGTTGTCAGGATGAAACTGAGGAAGGTACTCTCTGCTTTGGGAGGTAAATACGATCATCACATGTATTCTTGTAACACAGAGAAAGATTTGGAGACATTAAACTGCAGATCTCAAGATTGGTCAGTTTAGATGCTAATTGGTGTGGGCCATTTTTCAACACCACTGTTAACAAAACGCTGTCTGTTTATGGCTTGTAAGCTACAGTTCCCAGCAGTGAATTGGGCCTCACTGAAGAAAATGTTCATATTCTTATACTTTTTGGTGAGTTAGTCCACCACTTTGATCCAGACTGAAATATCTCAACAACTATTGGATGGATCCCATAAAGTTTTGTACAGACATTCATTATCTCCAGAGGGTGAAGCCTAATGACTTCTCCTCTAGCACCACCATGAGGTTGACATTTTTAGCTTTTAGTGAAATGTCTTGACAACTATTAAATGAATTGCCATTCAACTGTTATTTCTACAGATATCCATGGTGGACTTTCATCTAGTGCCACCACGAGGTTCACATTTGTGGTTACAGCTATTGAATGGACTGCCTTCAAATCTGGTTCAGACTTTCATTTTTTCTGAGTTGAGACACATTGAGAATAAAGTGAGAACCAAGAAAACCAAGAAATGTTTGTTCATTTAATCACTTCAGTCACTTAATAAAGAGGTGGATGTTTGCACAGAGAAAGAAACAAATCAGTTTAAAGTGCAGCGCAGTTTTACTGTGCATTCATGCAGTGGTGGAATGGAACTATGTACATTTACGCAAGTATTGTAAAATACAAGTACCTCAAATCTGTACTTGAGTCTTTTCTTTTCATGCCACTTTCTACTTCCACTACATTTCAGAGGGAAATGTTGTGCTTTTTACTTCACTACATTGATCTGACAGCTTTAGCTGCTTTATAAATTAAGTTTTTTGCACACAAAACATATGAAGAGTTTATAAAATATGATGTTTTGTTATAAATGAAACCACAGTACAGTTTATACAAGCACAGCTGAAATGATTAGTTGATTAGTTAATTAGTAATATCCTGCTTTTACATTAATACATGAGTAATTATAATCTAATGATATAATATATAATAGTATAACAGTCACAGGGGACATTTCCCTGATAATACTTACAGACTTTTACTAAAGTAACATTTTCGATGCAGGACTTTTACTTGTAACAGAGTATTTCTACAGTGTGGTATTAGTACTTTTACTGAAGTAAAGGATCTGAATACTTCCTCCACCATTGTGTTCAATGCTTCTAAAGATATATGTTGAATGCTTACTGATCAGGTCCTGTATATCATCGTAACGATTTTTTATGTCAGTCATAATGAAGTGAATGCAGTTCTGGTTTGGATGGAAAATGCAGCATTTGATCACATTTGTGATTTTGAGTGAAATCTATTGGATGGATTGCCATTAAATGTTGAGTCTGAAATGTTGAAAGAGAACTGTTGGGTCTCTGTAAATATAAAGAGTCGGTCTAGACTTGCTCTATTCGAAAAAGTGCCCTGAGATAACTTTGTTATGATATGGCGCTATATAAATAAAACTGAATTGAATTGAATTGAAATGTGGTTCAGTCCTTCATGTTCCCTTCGGGATGAACTGTAATAACTTTGGTGATCCTCTGACTTTCCACGTAGCGCCACCATCAGGTCAAGATTTAATGTGTCCTACACTTTGGTTTATGACCAAATACCTGCAGCACTCATGGCATTCCCATTAGCCTCAGCATGCCAAATGTTCAATTCAGTTTTATTTATATAGCGCCATATCATAACAAAGTTATCTCAGGGCACTTTTTCGAGTAGAGCAAGTCTAGACCGACTCTTTATATTTACAGAGACCCAACAGTTCCCACCATGAGCAAGCACTATGCGACAGTGGCAAGGAAAAACTTTTAACAGGTAGAAACCTCGAGCAGAACCAGGCTCTAGGTGGGTGGTCATCTGCCTCGGGTTGAAGGGGGGGGGGGGGGGGAGCGGGGGAGAGAGAGAGAGCAGGAGGAAAGAGAACATACAGCAGCACAATACAGTTCCACATAGAGATGTAAAGCAATAGCTGTGGTAATGGCATTGATGTTAACACCAACAGAAACAACACTAAGAGCAACATTATAATAGCAATACTAATAACAAGAGCAACAACAGTAATAGCAGCAGCGGGTGCAGAGCAGGAGCACGGGGGCAACAGGTGGCTGCAACCATAGATCCAGACTCTACAGCTCCGGAGGCAGAAATACCTGCAGAAAGCAACAGCCCGGACATGATTCATAACTTCAGTTCAAGTGTTTGTCCTCTGTGGGGAAAGGCAGACCATCTTACACATCATTTGTACCACAATTACTGAATGCTAATCGTTCTTATAAATCCCTCGTTTGCACCAGTTAAGAATTCATCTGCTTTTACAACTTGTTCTAGCATGAGGCCCATTGTCCATTTGTGCCCCTGCTGGCTCAGCTGTCAATCAAATGCCCGCCCACTCAGAGGCTTACATTTTTTATAGAAAAATAGAGATATTCCTGATATATCCCCGAACAACTTTTGTTCTTCCTTTCAATATTTAAAAATCACTTTACAATGAATGCAAAAAGACTTTCTGCTTCAACTTGAACCTTCTACTTACTGCAGTTGTTCGCAAACAGTTTTCCTGAACAATCACTGCGTTTACATGCACTTATGTAACCAGGTTACAGTCAGCTTTATCCAGAAAGTCGATTTTTTAAATGTCATGTAATCAAGAAACCCAATCTTCTGTAGTCTGGGTAGGGGATTAAAGAAACCTGGTTTCCCCTGGTAGATTTCTCCTGGAGAACACCGATTTGCCATATATACGGGTACCCAGGTTTCTAATGGGCTTTTTACAATTATGCATGTGCACAACAACACTGTCTGACTGCAGACATGGAAAGTAAAAGTGTTTGTGTTTGTTGCCCTGTCGGACTTCTTGTTCCATAAGTGATGAAAGAAAAAAGAAATGGTGTGATGACCAAAACTATAAAAATAAGATCGGAGTTGTAATAAACCTGTATTATCCTTTAAAAGTGATACTCTACCCAAAATCTTTGTAGCATGAAACACTCGCCCCCTGCAGACTTAAAAGGCTGTTAAAAGTTGTTTTTTTCATCCTTCACAGAGAACAGCTGTTAGTTTGGATTCAGTTACAATGGATTCCAAACCATCCACAGACATTTCTCAAACCTCCTGCAGCATCATCCACTTATCTCCTGTCCTTCAATACGCTCAGTATGATCCACTCAAACACAGAGTTTTGCCAAAATAAGACTGAACGCTCTGCTTCTGCTTGTGGCGCACAGAACAGCTCACCCTGCATCCCATTCCCATCAACATCTGGTGTTCCACGCATTTACAGCACTCAGCATCTGGATTATACCAGAGCTATAGAACCACGGGTGGCTAAAGAAGCTTCTCTCCTAACAGAGATATGAAGCCTCTTGAAGTTGGACTTGTTTTGCTGTTCTTTGCGTTATGCTGGGTGACCTGACCTCAGATTACCACAGTCCCCAGCAGATTATTAAACCGTCTGGATGGCTCAATGTCTGAAATGACTGATTTGCATAGGCAAACAAAATTACCATTCAATATTAATGTCATCTGGAGAAGGTTTAGGGCTGTGTTTTTTTCCATATTAACATGGGCTTGGCAATTTCTCCTCACACTCTTCCAACCTCTTGCAGCTTTAAATCTGAAGATGAAATAAAGATAAATAAATGTAATCTTTCCTCCATCATATCTTAACATTCTTTTATTTAAAAAGAGAACATATCCCGATGTGAATGTAGTGATACAGGCTGGCTGTTGGAATTCTGCTCACTATAGTACCACATGGAGCTTTAGTGCCACCTGGTGTCCAGTCACAGGTAGGACACCTTCTCCTCACACTAACTCGGGGCCTGAATGTGCTCCCATGTCTTTAAACTTTACATAATAGCCAGCACTGTGGAACACCATTCATTCATCAAAGTGATTTTCATTGCAATTGCCTTTCATAATAAAATTGAGTTTTCATTAATTTGGGATTTTGTTTTGCGCTTATTCAAATGAGGTGTTAAATTCTCCTGTCTAATCCATTTTAGCTAATATTAGCACACATGTCCAAGCTCCAAAGGTGCGTGCACGAAGAGACACAGCAGATCACTACTTAAACTACATTTAGGAGGATAAAAGCCCTGCTCTGGGTAATAACCCAGAAATATTACTGAGACTGGACAAATCAGCCTCTCCCTAAAAATACATGGATACACACACACACACAGAGAGAGAGAGAGAGAGAGAGAGAGAGAGAGAGAGAGGCACACACATGCACAAACATTTAACACACTTGCTTTTGCTTTCTCAGCAAGACTTTGTCAAATGAGGTACAAAACTGCTGAGGAAATGGTGTGCTGTGTTTCAGGTCTTATCATGGCTCATACATTATATGTCGATGGAAGCACAAGTCATAACCTTTCCTTCTCACATCTCCATATAGTGTGCTATCAGCACTGAGCAGCAACTTCTATTTCTGTTCTGCATCACTGAGGCACTTTTGTGCAGCTCTCTGTAAAACCTCTGCATTTACACATTATCGACTCACAGTGAAGATTAATTACACACCCCTGAATGCTGCGTTCCTTCCTCTTCTCAGCGGACAACTCCAAGTTTATTATGGAGATGGAAGTTTTTTTTCCTCAGTACACAGATTGAACTTTGTGCAGCTCTATTCACTGCAGGACTGGACAAGAGTATAAGCTAAAAAAAAGACTTTGACAATTCCAAAGGCAGTTATACATGTCAAGCATCTAGTCTAAAAGTGTCAGTACGTTTACAGCTTACAACCCCCCTCCCCTATGACCTCCAATATTTTGTAACTTTCTGAAACCGTCAACGTGAAAAAGCCCCCTTTGTGCATCCATTGGCCAGGTGTACCAATGTGAGAAAGTAATTTAAGTAGTATGTTATTATACTTAACACTTCAACTTAGAAGGATTCAGTCCCTTCTATGTCAGAGGAAAACTTTGTACATGTTACTCCACTAGATTTATCTGACAGCTTGTAACTAGTTACTGTGAGTATTTTTAGAGTGTGGTAGTTAATATCAAATCACTAAATCTGTCCCCATTACGCTTTTCATACTTTCTGCACACAAGCAGCAGTGACAAACAACAATCCAGAATGACAAAGGAACCTGAAGGAATATGAATCTAGATACCATTTGGTTGATTACACAGCTGTCAACTCTTGTAGCTGAGCATCGAAAGCATGTATTTTCATTAGATGGCCACCAGATGGTAGAACAGAGTCAGGAAGGAACCTACAAAACAACTAATGAAGCACTGTTAAATCCCTGATGGTTGCACACTGGAGGCTGCTGTCTGAACATTTCAGAAGTAAACTATGAAAGCATGTACTTGTGTTTGGACAAACAACTTCACATGTGCTACCTATGCTAAAATGTAAAATAGTTTGGCAAAGCATTCACTGAATAGTATTGCCAGCATCTAAATTTTGAAGTTGTACTTAAGTCTTTTTATGTCGGCTTACATTTTAGGGTAGTGAGTATTATGATATCTTACAGAGCACCCTGGGGATCAAGTGGTAGAAAAAAATGTTCATGTGGAAAACATATTGCTCAACCGAGCAGGTGAAATAGGTTAATAAATGGTTATGGGAAAAACATATTTGGACACTAGAACATGTGTCCTCTCCTCTGTGGTGCATATAACAGAGTGACAATTAGCCACTCGGAGCAGTGTATGAATCAGCAATTGTGCAAGTACCATTTGATAATTGATACATAATTAATATGTGAAGATAATTCAATTCAGTTTTATTTATATAGCGCCATATCATAACAAAGTTATCTCAGGGCACTTTTTCGAATAGAGCAGGTCTAGACCGACTCTTTATATTTACAGAGACCCAACAGTTCCTACCATGAGCAAGCACTATGCGACAGTGGCAAGGAAAAACTCCCTTTTAACAGGTAGAAACCTCGAGCAGAACCAGGCTCAAGGTGGGCGGTCATCTGCCTCGACCTGTTGGGTTGAAGGGGGAAGGGGGGAGCGGGAGAGAGAGAGCAGGAGGAAAGAGAACATACAGCAGCTCAATACAGCATAGATATGGTAATGGCATTGATGTTAACACCAACAGAAACAACACTAAGAGCAACATTATAATAGCAATACTAATAACAGCAACAACAACAATAGCATCAGCGGGTGCAGAGCAGGAGCACGGGGGCAGCAGGCGGCAGCAACCACAGACCCAGACCTCCACAGCTCCAGAGGCAGAAACACCTGCAGAAAGCAACAGAAGAGGAGGGAGAGAGAGAGAGGAGAGAAAGCACACAACTACGGGAAGAAGTTGAATTAATAACGAGCATTGATGGGATATGAGGGCGTACAGATGGAGAGGAAGAGGAGGAGAAAGGAGCTCAGTGCATCATAGGAAGTCCCCGGCAGTCTAGGCCTATAGCAGCATAACTAAGGGGTGGCTCAGGGGTCACCTGAGTCAGCTACTATAAGCTTTATCAAGGAAAGTCTTCCCAAGCCTACTCTTAAATGTGAGGAGGTTGTCGCCTCCATTACACAAACTGGGATCTGGTTCCACAGAGAGGGCTTGATAGCTGAAGGCTCTGGCTCCCATTCTACTTTTCGAGACTCTAGGAACCACAAGGAACCCTGCATTCTGGGAGCGCAGTGCTCTAGTGGGGTAATAAGGGTACTATGAGCTCTTTAAGATATGATGGCGCCTGACCATTTAGGGCTTTGAAGGTGAGGAGAAGGATTTTAAATTCTATTCTGGATTTTATAGGGAGCCAGTGTAGAAAAGCTAATATTGGAGAAATATGTTCTCTTTTTCTGGTTCTTGTCAGTAAACGTGCCGCAGCATTCTGAATCAGCTGGAGAGTCTTAAGGGATTTATTGGGGCAGCCTGATAATAGAGAGTTGCAGTAGTCCAGCCTAGGCGTAACAAATGCATGGACTAGTTTTTCTGCATCTTTTTGAGATAGGATGTGCCTGATTTTTGCAATGTTACGTAAATGAAAAAAGGCAGTTCTTGAAGTTTGTTTTATTTGGGAGTTAAAGGACATATCCTGATCAAAGATAACTCCAAGATTCCTTACGGTTTAGCTGGAGGCCAGGGCAATGCCATCTAGAGAAACTATATCTTTAGATAATGTGTTTCGAAGGTGTTCGGGGCCAAGTACAATAACTTCGGTTTGTCTGAGTTTAACATGAGAAAATTGCAGGTCATCCAGTTTTTTATGTCCTTAAGGCATGCTTGAAGTTTAGCTAATTGATTGGTTTCATCTGGCTTGATCGATAAACATAATTGGGTATCATCTGCATAACAATGAAAATTTATGGAGTGCTTCCTAATAATATTGCCTAAAGGAAGCATATATAAGGTGAATAGAATTGGTCCAAGCACAGAACCTTGTGGAACTCCGTGACTAACTTTGGCGTGCATAGAGGATTCATCATTAACGTGTTCAAACTGATATCGATCTGATAAATGGGATTTTAACCAGCTTAGTGCAGTACCTTTAATGCCAATTAAAAAATGTTCTAGTCTCTGTAATAGAGATGGATGGTCAATGAGGTATCGAATGCAGCACTAAGATCTAGTAAGGTGCCTGAAATTACAGAGACAAGTCCTTTGTCTGATGCAATTAGAATGTCATTTGTAACTTTCACCAGTGCTGTCTCTGTGCTATGATGCACTCTAAATCCTGACTGAAAATCCTCAAACAGCTTGTTGTTGTGTAGAAAGTCACACAACTGATTGGCAACTGCTTTCTCAAGGACCTTAGAGAGAAAAGGAGGGTTAGATATAGGTCTATAATTTGACAAAATCCCTGGATCAAGAGTGGGCTTTTTAAGAAGAGGCTTAATTACAGCTACTTTAAAAGGACTGTGGCACATAGCCTTTTAATAAGGACAGATTGATCATATCTAGGAAAGAAATGCTAACTAAGGGTAAAACTTCATTAAGCAGCCTAGTTGGGACGGGGTCTAAGAGACACGTTGATGGCTTAGATGAGGAAATCATGGAAGTTAGTTGACTAAGGTTGATGGGATAAAAGCAGTCTAAATGTACATCAGGTTTTACAGTTGTTTCTAAGGTTCCTGTGTTTGAAGATAAGTCAGTACCAACTGAAGGCAGGAGGTGCTGAATTTTGTCTCTAATAGTTAGACTTTTATCGTTAAAGAAGCTCATAAAGTCATTACTACTGAGGTCTATAGGAATACATGGCTCAACAGAGCTGTGACTATCTGTCAGCCTGGCTACAGTGCTGAACAGAAACATGGGGTTGTTCTTATTTTCCTCTATTAATGATGAGTAGTAGGCTGATCTGGCATTACGGAGGGCCTTCCTATAAATTTTAAGACTATCTTGCCAGGCTAAACGGGATTCTTCCAGATTGGTGGAACACCATTTCCTTTAAAGTTTTCGCGATGTTTGCTTTAATTTGCGGGTTATACCATGGAGCTAACCTCCTCTGTTTTATTTTAGAGGGGCGATAGAGTCGAGTGTTATTCATAGTGAGCCTGCAGCACTATCAACAAGATGATCAATTTGGGAGGGACTAAAGTTAGCATAGGAGTCATCTGAATTAAATGCCGATGGAATCACTTCCTTAAATTTAGCTACAGCACTATCAGATAGAAATCTAGTGTAGGAATGTTTGCCTAATGGTGTGTAGTCCAGTAATAGGAATTCAAAAGTTATTAAATAATGGTCTGATAAAAAAGGATTCTGTGGAAAGACTATTAGATGTTCAATTTCTATGCCATAAACAAGAACAAGGTCGAGGGTGTGGTTAAAACAGTGAGTGGGTTTATGTACACTCTGACAGAAGCCTATTGAGTCTAATAATGAGATAAACGCAGCACTAAGGCTATCATTTTCTACATCCACATGAATTTTAAAATCACCTACAATAATTATTTTATCTGTTTTAAGGACTAAACCTGATAATAACTCTGAGAATTCAGATGAAAATTCAGAATACGGTCCAGGAGCTCGGTACACTATAACAAATAGAATTGGCTGTAGTGTTTTCCAGGTTGGGTGTGAAAAGCTAAGAACAAGGCTTTCGAACGAGTTATAATTTAGTTTAGGTTTAGGTTTGATTAATAGGCTTGAGTCGAAGATGGCTGCAACTTCCACCTCCTCGGCTTGTGCCTCAAGGAATGTGAGTATTAATGTGACTGGGGGGAGTGGATTCATTTAGGTTAACATATTCATCATGACACAGGCAGATTTCAGTCAGACAAAATAAATCAATATTATGATCTGATATTAGATCGTTTACTAGAACAGCTTTAGATGAGAGAGATCTAATGTTAAAGAGTTCACATTTAATTCTCCTATTTTGTTGTACTGTTGCAGTGGTGGTTTTACTTTTTATTAGGTTTTTATGTGCAACTCCTCTTCTGTTTACTTTGGATTTAAATAATTTAAGTGGTCGGGGGGCAGACAACCTCTCTGTGGAGTTTAGGGTGGGTAACTGCTCTAATGGAAGCGCAGAGAAGCGTGTAGGACTGCAATTCTGCCTCCTGGTCTGGACCACACACTGTATTAAGTCTATGGTCTGAACTCTGAGCTGTCATGGCTTTGGGCCACTAATAAATTCAGCCAAATTTCTAGATATGAGAGCGGCTCCATCCAAAGTGGGATGAATGCCATCTCTCCTAATCAGACCAGGTCTTCTCCAGAAAGTCTGCCAATTATCTACAAAGCCTACATGGACACCACCTCGACAACAAGCGGTTGAATGATGACATGCGGCTATACATGTCATCGCTAGTAAGTGTAAGGGCAAAATTTCTCTTTTCCTTTTTACTAGATATGTTTAGTGTGATACTTGTTTTTATAGTCAATCAGTCTTAATTCTGTACACTCAGATAATTTCTGTCTCGGGTCATCTCTACTGACTCCTTCTGCTGCTGTTCGAAGGTTTGGCATAGGTTGTACAGATGTTGCCCCAGCTTTAAGAAGTAAAAAGTTCAGAAGTATTAAAAGTAAAAGTACTCATTCAGCAGAAAATTTGATAATATATTGTCATAAGTAACATTATTAATCTTGATGCATCAATGCATAAGCAGCATTTTACTGTTGTACCTGGTTGAGGTGGAGCTAGTTTTAACTAATTTATGTACAGTTACATAATCCAGTGGTTCCTGACCCGTGGGCCCTCCTAAGGGTCACCAGATAAATCTGAGGGGTCGTGAGATGATTAATGGGGCAGGAAAGAAGAAAAAAAAATTCCCAAACACTAATTTTATTTTTTGTTGATTTCATTTTAGGACATTTCTCTCTGTTGTCTTCTTGTGAATTATTGAATACTTTTACCTCTTTGGGCCTCCAACAGTTATTTAAATGAAACCATGTTAAAAGTTGGTGGAACTGCTAACAACTCATCTGAAACATGAGCAGAGGCACCAACTAGACACAGCTTTTTTGTGAGACAAAAAGGTTGCAAGACATCCAACACTTAATTTCCTCAGAACCATCCTTTAGGACAACCAGACTACTGGTATCATGTGACAGGATGACATAGTTGCATATCATCTGCATAAAAATGAAAAGATATATCATGTCTACTTATTATGTGACCAAGGGCAAGCATCTAAATGTTTCAATCCACCCTTGAGGTACACCACAGGTAAATTTGCTGCAAGAAAATGAGCTAATGAAATTTTACAGAAAACCATCTGTCAGAAAGGTAAGAGCCAGCCACTTAACCCAATAAGATTATTGAGGCAAAAGCAGTTAAGAACATAGGGCAAGTAATTTTGTGCATCTCTGAATTCCCTCTGCGAAGCTATTGGAACTTCAGTAAACAAGAATCTACAGCCATGCTAGTGGTGCTGTGAGGCTGTAATGCTAATTGTAAAGGAAACCAAACTGTTATATACATTTAAATTTTTACCTGATATTTGCAATAGATTACGGAGCTCCCGGAAGTTCATGGTGAGAATTTTTTTTCTGAAGTTCTTTTGCATTCCCTTGCAACACATATTTGCATTCCCTCACATTAAGTTTAGCGTTCCCTTGCAATAGTTTGCTTTACTGTTTCGCATTCCTTCTGATCCATAGAGAAAGGCTGAGCTGTATTATGATATAGTATTGTGTATTATGCAGTACACCGTTGCTCGTTGTGACCACAGTGCGAGTGGGCGCTCCCTCAGCTGTGGCTGGCTGTCTGCAAGTCTGTATATTTGCAGCTGGATAGATGACTAGCAATAACTCACTGACTGCTGTCGAGGCTGACTGAGATGGACTGTACAATAGCTGTGATTATGACTATAGCCATAGGATGACATAGCTTTTAGCTGTTGCTGTCGCTGTGACTGTGGCTGCAGCCATGGCTGTGCTTTGGTTGTTATGATTAAGGCTGTGACACAGTTTATAATGTGGGGGAATGCAAAACTTTTTGCAAGAGAACGCAAAATTTTACGAGAGAACACAAAACATATTGCAAGGGAACGCAAAATATTGCAAGAGATTGCAAAACATATTGCAAAGGAACGTAAAAGTAGTTAAAAACTAGCTCTTCACGGATTAACGGGACTTTTGGAACGGCCTGACTTGAAACGGACAGCGGAAGAAGGAAACTTGGAAAGGACATCATGGTGGTTTTCAGAACAGAAGACAGACAACAAACTGTAAGTTGTATCTTGCCTTGCTAATTTACCACGGATTGCTAATTGAAGCTAGCCCACGAGGACAGCACTGCAGTGAGTGTGTGGCAGTCATTATGAGCAAAAGGACGTTGTTTGGCTGAACGACGAAGTGGAACGCATTTTATGTGTAAGCTCATACTGTGTGGAAAATTTCGCTTGTTATGGATGAACAAAACAGTAAAAATGACTGAGAAGGCTGTAGAAGCACAAGTCCTGGCACGCAGGTACAAGCTATCCCAGCTAACTAGCATGGTAAAGCAAATTGAGCAGTTAATGGACGATGATGCTCATGTCGACATTGTTAAATTGTGTGTTGACTTTAGTTGTTGCATCAAGAATTATCTGATCTAAATTGTGGTTTACAACGATTTATGGCTGAGGATGAATTTCTGGATAATCAAAAGAATTGGGTTGATCCTAAAAATAAATCAATGAATGATTTCTTCTGGAAATGTGAGGAATAGATGAAAGAGGTCATGAAACGCTCTGAGCAGGCTGAAAAGTGTGATGGCCGAGTACTGCACACAGATAGCAGGTCTACATCATCAAAATCGACCACTTAGATGACCACTAACGCTTAATACTCTAGCCAAGGCCATCTCTCAGCAAGCCAATGTAACAGAGTACCTTGTAAAGAACCATAAGGCATCTATACTTCCTGATCTCACCATTCCAACATTCAAGGGTGACCCGCTTGAATATAATTTCTTTATCAGGTCCATTGAACATAAAATTGAAGGCCGCACTGGTGACAATCGTGATCGCCTACAATTTTTTCTGCAGTATACAAGTGGACAACCGCACAAATTAGTTAAGAGCTGCATCCACATGGAACCTTCAGCAGGTTATGCTAAAGCAAAACTAATGCTGAAGGACCTTTTCAGTGATGACTACAAGATAGCAGAAGCCTACATAAAAGAGGCTTTGGATTGGCAACCAATCAAGCCAGAAGATGGCGCTGTCTGAATGTACGCTAAAGTCTTGTGATAATGCCTGCGGCGAGGGACTCACTGATGTATTTCTCCATAGACACTCTTTCGGATCGTGATAAGTTGTAGAGCTGGCTTGCAGACAGTGTAGCTCCGGGGAGAAGATCTATTGCACAGTCATAAGGTCTATGTGGAGGCAGGGAGAGGGTGCTCTCTTTGCTAAACACAGCCGCTAGATCATGGTACACTGGGGAAATGGTGGATAGGTCTGGGGGTTTTGGTGGAGTTTGAGTCACAGGGACCTCTGACGGTGGGAGGGTGGATTGCAGACAGACAGAATGACAATGATTACTCCAGCTAACAACTTTACCCAAAGACCAATCTATGCGGGGATTATGCAACTGAAACCAAGGATAGCCCAGAACTAACGGGGTAATGGGAGAAGTAATGATATTAAGCTGAATCTGTTCACGATGATTGCCAGAGAGAATGAGTGTCAAGGGCTTGGTGCGGTGGGCAACTCGAGCTAACTGTTTCCCGTCTAAGGCATTAACCACTATGGGCATCTCTAAGGGTTCAATAGCTATCCCAGCCTGCGAGGCTAACCGAGAGTCAATGAAACTAGCATTGGCCCCAGAATCCAGAAAAGCTGCAAGAGACAAAGGCTGACTATCAAAACACAGGGAAGCAGGCAGCTGCATTCTACCCTGAGTGATTACGGGGGAGGAAACATGGCTCACAAGCACCCCCACTTTAGACGGTGAGCCTAATCTTTTAAACGTAGCGGACAAGAGGCTAGAAAATGGCCATGTTGACCACAGTAAATAAATTCACCAGCTCTCCTACATCTCTCTCTCTCTCTCCTCGGGAGACAGATTGGCCCGACCAAGCTACATAGGTTCAGCAGATACTGGCGACTGATTAGCAGCTAAAGAGAGCCGAGATGTAGATACAGGACTAGCGGACATACGGTTAGCAGCACCTTCAGAAGAGAGGGAGGAGAAGTGAGAGCTTCTCTCCCGATGCCTCTTCCTCATCCTGTTATCTAACTGTATAGCTAATCAAAAGTCCACAGGCCTATCTCTTAATGCTAACTTGTCCTTTATCTGCTCAGCCAATCCCTTAATAAACACCCCTTGAAGGGCCTGATCATTCCATCCAGCATCTGCCGCTAAAGTACGAAACTCAACTGAATATCCTACAACACTACGGGATTCCTGGTGCAGAGAGAGTAATCTACTGGAGGCAACTTTACAGGGAACCAGGGGCTCGAAAACCTTCCTTGATGCAGCCTCAAAAACAGGATAGGTCATGGAAGAGGCCGACAATCTCTACCACATGGGAGTGGCCCAAGCTAAGGCATTCCCTCTTAACAAATTCATCACATAAGCAATTCTAGAATTGTCACTAGCATAAGTGAGGGGTTTCTGACTAAACACGAGGGAGCACTGAAGCAGAAAGGACCTACACTTGCCCAAATCACCATGATATGGCTCAGGATCAGAAACGTGTGACTCACGTATCATGCCATCTTGATGAACAAGGAATGCAGGGGGTGGAGAAGGCATGGGTGCAGCTGATCTAGAAGAAGCTTTCAGTGGTTACTTGGCTGAGATGAGATGAGATGTTTTCTCTAATGTAGGAGCCTAAATGCAGTTTATTGATGTTTAACTGTTTAGCATGCAATAATTTAAGTTCATACATAAAACGAGTAATTTACATGGTTCATTGATTTAAAATGAATTTTTACAGTATTTACAGGTTGATGTATTTACAGTTCATATTTATAGTAATGCTGTAAGTTCATTGCTTATTCCAAAATGGACCATTGTTCTGTACAAATGTTTCCTTGTGTAGAAGTAAACTGTTAAACTTTTACGAGTTGTCCTGTGGATTTTTTTGATGTGGATTATGACGAGGGGAATCAGCTTCATTCATTAGAAACCTACACACTACATACATACAAATTTTGACCTGCTGGTGGCACTAGTTGAGAGGCCGGGGGATCAACAAAGTCTTTAAGATTCATCCTCTGGGCACCTTCGATATCTGTACCAAATTTCATGGCAATTGATCCAGTAATTGTCGAGACATTTCACTAAAAATATACATTCTCACCTTTGCATAATGTTCCTCATCCTATACTCTACACCTTTGAAGACAGGTGACAGACCTTTTGCCTAATGCATGCATTTCCATGCCAGTGTGCTCATGTAGGATTGTATGTATTCTTTGTTGGTGTTAGGTATGTAGCAGCTGGCCTTGTTTCTCTCCATCTCTTCTGCTCTGTTGGACTAAATTACTGCTGCATTCAGCAGACTTCTGTTTTCCAAATATGCAGCAGTTTTAGGAAAAAAGCCTTGTCAGTTTCCATTAGGAATTCCCACTAATCTGATTTTGGAATTATATCACAACAATCACCTCTAATTTGACCCTGTTTCTGGGCAGCTGGCCTGCAGAAGAGCAAACCTGCATTTGTGCTGACATTATTATACAAAGAAATTTGTGATGAATATGGTTTGATATTGCATCTCTTTGTTTATCCATGCTGAGCATCTTGCTGCTGTGGGTCTCTGAACAGATGAAATGACTGAGCTTGGAGTGAGGGAGTGTGACGATGGTTAGAAGAAAGATGAGCTCAGTGATGTAGTGCTAAATGAAAAGGAGGTAAACTATAACATCCAGTTGCCGATCATCATAATATAAACAAGCAGCAACACTGAATAAACATCACAGATGTATTTCAAAATTAGAGTTTTGGCAGGACTTATTCTGTATACATATGAAAGAGAGATTACAACACAGAAAAATGAATCCCCATGAAACAGGAAAAAAAAAAAACAATAATAATATTTTTATATAATTTCTGTTTTCACTAAATTAATCTGTTGAATCTGAGTTGTGTGTGTGTGTGTGTGTGTGTTGGTGTTTGTGATTTAAACGGACATTTGATATGAATACACGCCAACACTAGGCGGACATTTTGTATTAGCAGGACAGGGTCAGTGTCCTGCTAATTCGGACAGTGTTTCAATTGGTGCAGAGCTCAAATCTCAATTTTCTCCAAACGTCCCTCTAGTTCACATTTGCCAGACATTGTGTAAAATCTGTGTATCAACACAGCGCCCCTGTAGCTGGTTCTGTGGTATTGCATGAATAATTCACACGTGTATGGTTTCGCAGCTTTTGATTGGCTGACTGTCAGATGGTCCCGATAATGGCCAGATGGTCCCGATAATTCAGGTTTTTATCAAAAATACTGTTACTCTGATTTTACCACAGAAACCTCAATTATCCAAGCAACCTCAGCTGCCACAACTTTAACACATCTTTTAATGCAGATAAGTTGACTAAGTTTCCTCAGCTTTGATGTAAGGCCATCAGTTAACAAATAGAGCATAGAGAAAGTCTTATGAATCCTAACTAAATTACTTGACTTATATCTTATGTCATATTTCAGTTTATAAGAGGCCTTCCCCAGCATTATTAATATTTTCTTTAGACCCTACCCTTGACTTAGAAATAACTGCAATACCCTCACCCCAATATCAAAATAATATATTTATGTAAAATATAACAGAATGGTGAATATTTCAGCCACATTATGTTTTTGAATAGAGAGCTGTTAAATAGTAATTACAACCACTGAATAAGTGAACCCAGCACAGGTAACAGCTTTGTGGGTGCTCACACTTGAGCACTGCAATATTTTTCAGTTATCTTATTGAATATGAGTTATATCAGATAATGTTGTAGCCTGATTTGTATGAGATCAGATGTTTGACTGTCCATAATAATCAAACTAATCACATGATGTCTGAGTTGCATGGCCAGGCATGTTGGAGATAAGAGAGAGAAAGCTGTGTGCCGCATGTGCTCCCATTTCATGGTAATGGTACGCACATAGACATGAACTGTTACCACTGTAGCTGAATGACTAAAATGTGCACAGGTGTCAGTTTGATGACTGCTGAGGGGCTTCAGCCCCAAACTTTTTACACCTGACCTAGATTCTAAATAACAATAAAAATGAATTAGATCCATTAATGTATTGTGTAGGATGCCTGAGTCACAGAGACTCAGAGGGGAGCGTTTCCACCAGACAGGTGTGCCAAATATCACACCAGCAAATATCACAACACAAGTTAGAGAAGTGGCTGTGGCTCAGGAGGTAGAATGTGTCATCCACAGGGTTGATGGCTCCTCACACATGACAAAGTGCCCTTGGGCAAGACACTAAACCCGATATTGCTCCCGATGGTCAGGCCAGCGCCCTGCGTGTTAACTTGCTGCCATTGGTGTGTGACTGCATATGTGTGAATGGGTGAATGAGCGGCAAAAACCACTATATATAACCTAACAGATACATAATGTTATGGTTAGGGCTGTCTCTCTCCCCCTTCCTTTTGTTGTCTTGTTTTCCCTCTCCCCTGTGTTCCTGGTTTTCTGTCTGTCTCTCTGTGTTGTGAGGGTGTGTGTCTGTGTCTGGGCGTGGCTCCAGCTCCTAATCATCCACCTGCGCGGCTGGGGCTCATCACCTAATCATCCCTACAGCACTTATATACCCGGCTCTACTCTCCAACCTTCGCCAGATTGTTCCGTTTGCCTGTATGGTAAATTTGTCAAGGCCAGCGCTCTAAACTCTCTTCAGCTCAGTACGTTCTGTGAGTTGTTCGTTTCTTTGACTTTTGTTCTCTTGGATTGCAGACACTGCTACTACCCAGCCGCCAGCCCGTCCAGCCAGACTTTCCTCCCGGATATTCCACCCCCTGCTCCGCCTGCCTTCTCGTCCATACTACGGGGTTGTTTCCTAGCTAACCGTCTCGCCTGCCTCACTTTCTCCAGCCTCCTGCCCATTTCACCACCCTGCTACAATAAACTATTGTGATCTTCCATTCGCCAGTGTTTCGTGTTCTACTGTTTTCGGGGTCCCTTTGACTTGCCCTTCTTAATACATAAAGTGCTATATAAATGCGGCCATTTACCATATAGTCACTGACATGCAGGAAATGGGGGGGGGGGGCAGGGCATCTGTGTGCGGCACACGCTTTTGTGTAATGGTAAGCTCTGGTTTTGTGCATAGCCAATTTGGTATTTGGCACAATGTGTAGTTTATGAACTTGAAATCTCCAGGCAACAAACTGGTTAACTGTGAAATTCAATTCAGTTATTTATATAGCGCCATATTATAACAAAGTTATCTCAGGGCATGTGCTCATATCACTTGTGGACTAAAAAACGGGTATGTGCATTGTTGACCTGATCATATTAAATTTGATGTATGACACATTTGACTTTACTGCAGTACTGCTCTCTGTTATGATGCAGAATACAAAATATAGCAATGTGGGAACCACTGTAGTCGAGTGAAAAATTATGCATTTTTCAACTTGGGATCATTATGAGAAGCCAAAATATCTATAAAACACAAGCTGAATAATACATCCTGACTTCATCTTTTAGCCATATCACATGCCCTTCATTAGATAACTCCTGGTTTAAAAGTACAATAAACTTCCTTCACCTGGATAGGGACCTGGTGCCTGGAGTCCAGATCTTTTAAAACAAGTGACCATATTAAAAACCTAGGAGTAACAATGGATGGGGAACTGAGCTTTAAGGATCATATCAGCAGCATCACCAAGGTTGTCTTTTTCCAACTCAGAAACATCTCTTCCAGAATCAAACTTTTTATCCCAAACTGAAACTCGTGCATGCATTTGTTATGAGCCGGTGTGTGAGAAAAATCCCAAAGATGGGCCAGATGTCTTCAGGATCTTCACCACACTATAAGCACTTTAATACTCAAATAATTCAACTGAGTCAAAAGAGTTCAAATATGAATAGAGTTTAGTGACAAATCAACAAGCACACACAAACCTTCAGTCAGTCCATGAAGTAAATGACAATCAAATGCACATATCTTCTTCTTTTATAACTATTTTCACCCCTCCTTCTGTGGGCCCAAAGTTGTATAACCACCTGCTGACCTTGGCCTAATTTCTGTGATGTTTTCAACCTGGTCTGAGCCACACCACAGTTTCCTCCCCTTTTTTTCCCTCCCTTTTTGTCTGATACACTCTAACCTCCCACTGCCAGCTGCTGCACTTAATTAAGAATACAAGACTTCTATGATTATGCCCACGTCCAACAACACATGACTACATCATGATTATGACTGAGCCTGACTTTACCTGACAACCTAACCATTATCAATATGATTGACTTTGATTGACTTATACATAATACTGTAATATTGATTATGACTTATTTGACCTCTCTGACCTTACCCTGCAATGATTCAATACTGATTCACCATTATACATCAATATTATACCACATTTGGTGAATAAAATTTCCCACACCGGCTAGATTACTGCAATTCTGTTTATGGGTCTTCCAAACAAAACAATCCACAGATTACAATTTATCCAGAACTCGACCGCACAAGTACTACCCAGGACAAAAAGATCAGACCACATAACTCCAGTCCTCTGAAACCTTCACTGGCTACCCGTAACATTCAGAATACAATTCAAAATCCTCCTGTTAGTTTATAAAGCACTTGCTGGTCTGGCTCCTACATCTCATACATGCTATCAATTTATAACCCCAGCAGGTCTCTCTGGTCACAAGGTGGAAATCTCCTCCATGTGCCTAGAGCAATTTCGAAATCTGATGAGATGGCATTCAGTCACTATGCACCTAAAGAATGGAACAGTTTGCCTATTGATCTTAGACTTGCCCCAACACTGTGCTCTTTTAAAACCAAACTAAAGACCTTCCTTTTTACCAGAGCATTCTCTTAAAGAATACACCATATCTGTACAGTCTGCTTGTTTCTATGTGTGTATTTGTCATGTGTATGTATGGATGTCTTTGTTTATGTAAAGCACCCTGAACTGCTTTTGTATGATATGGTGCTATACAAATAAATTTGAATTTGAATATTTGCTTCTGAAATGTAGTGAAGCAGAAGTTTAAAGTAGTAGAATAAATATACAAGTACAAGTAACTCAAAATTATACTTAAGTACAGTATTTGAGTAAACATTATATCGATGGCCGAAGAGCAAAACCTCCTATCTGAAAAATGCACTTTTTTGAGAAAACTTAAAAAAACTTTCTTGCAGACTGCTATTTGTTAAGGATACCCAATACATAATACACTGTTTTTGGACTATATTACTATATTATGTGTTAACAATACTGACTAAGTATTAGTGCCTCGCAAAGTGCACATAGGAGGTTTTTCCCCACTTTTCCTGGATCATTTTGCAGATAGGAGCTTTTGCACTTGGTGCAAGTTGGAAGACGTTCTACAAAAAGATGCTCTAAATTAAGTTAATAATTACAATTGAATTAAAAATAAAATTTCTTTTCAGGTAAAAAGATGGGCCAGTGTAGTAAATGTAATAGTTAATACATTGTAGTATACTAGGGTCAGAATTCCTTAAGTGGGAAATTCATTAAATTCAGTATTTGCTTCCTTGTCCACTGGAAATGAATGTGGCCGAGTTTTCCCATAATGTTCAGTGATTGTATAACTAAATAATGACAAAGAGTACTGGCTGTAAATAAACTCTGTAGAAGCAAAAACATACATTTTCAACTACAAACAGTTGCATGTAATACTATTTTTATTATTTTATTCAAAAACCTCCAATAATACTGAACAAATTGAACAAAATACTGTTCACTGGATGGCTCAACGATTCAATGATCACTGTGTACTGCAGCAAAAAAAAAAGTGATATAACTAACAGTAAGACTTAGTCAACTTGCAGTACTGCAGTAGGCGTGCTTCTTGAAGAAAACGCTGAATTAAAGCCACACTGAATTAAACCAATTTACAGAGTGATGTGGAAGTATTAAACCCTGAACTTTGTATGCACAGACTAGCACAAATTCCAACATCAAATGCCTAACTTAACATCCGTTTTGTATACCACCAGGTAAAAATGCATCCCAGATTATATCTGGTTCCATAAAACAATGGACTATTCACCGTCTGTAAGTAAAGTCTTAATGTTAAAGCTGTGTCCATTTAAGTACTGTCCAACACTATGGCTCCTTTTAAGCAGTGTAGTGAGGTAAACCATCATAGAATGCATGGCAGTCCTGAGGAAGTACAGCCTTCAGTGCTTGTAAGTCATCATATTTTGACTTTTTAATTTTTGGTGTTTCTGCATATTTCCTCCTGACTGATCCAGTGTTTTCTCTACACCTCTGAGGCAAAGGAAGAAAATCTGATTCACAGTAGTCAAGTTTGTACTCAAGAGACCCGTCTTTGTATCTGAACTGACGGACGTCAGTGACAACCTGATCACCAACCTTACATCCAGGGCGGATTGTGGAATAGTACGTTAGATCACTGTATGTCTTGAAGAAGTCATGCTTCAGGTACTCAACCTTGTAGGGCTGCTTTGGACGGGCTTCCTGTATGTAAATTTTGTAGTTGCTGGGGACAGATTTTTTTGTCCCCGAGTGCTCTTTCACAGGCAGCATGTACGCTATCACATTCCATTTGCGTGTGACCTTTTTCCAGGATTTTTTGAAAAACCGTTTTCTTGGTTTTGCAGCAGAAGTCATACAGTGCATTGGCAAGAACTTTGTTTCTGTTCCGGTAAGAACATCCATCTGAGTACACGATTATGGTGGATGCTGCTTTGCACCTTTCATTGTTGTTCAGGTAATCCAGAAGACAGGTTGCAAATGTGTCGGCATCTAGCCCCCCTTCACCTTCATGCCAGAAGTAACATTTGGCATCATGGGAATGAAGGTCGTAGACTGTGTAATTGTGACAGGCTAGCTTAGTTCTGTAATACAGTGCACTGGCCTTGAGTACTGAAGCCAACAGTACTGATTCAAGATCCACTGTTAATACCACAGTCGATTCGTCTTCTGCATACCTTTCCTTGTCCAGTGTCTTTTGCCTGCGTGCCATATCCTTCAGTTTGATATGCCTCTCATATGCTTCCTTGTCCTTATTGCCTTCCTCATATTGAACACACACGTCGCACTGGTCTTTCTTTGGCTTAAATAAGCTCAGGTTCATTTGTTTGAAGACCGTTCTGAGGGTGCAATCACTGGCTGCTTCATGACCATGTTCTCCACAGTACGTCTGGTATTCTCTGTACAGTGAAGAAAATGTACTGAACACTGGCTCCAGACACATTTTTTTGGAGTCCCTCCAACAGTAGTGACTTTCAACCTTTGGCAGGCTGTTAAGAAATTCTCGTGCAGATCCATCCTGCTGACTGCGGCTCCTTGATGGCATTTTCTGTTGCGCCTGGTGCATTCCCATGTCCGATTTGGCCCATTCATGGACACTCCATGCTCCTATGTTGAGTGTGGACAGAAACATTGTCTGGGAAACTGGTAGATGCTTGGTATCGACCTGCAGTCTGTACTTATATGTTCGGTTCTTCCGAGATTGACCACCTGTTGTTTGTCACTGGGCGGCTGGCTGAAGTGGTGGCTGTAACAGGGTCCCCCGCAGCCACTGGGCGGCTGGCTGAAGTGGTGGCTGTACCAGGTTTAGAGCGGTTCCACCAGGCTCCATCAGGCTGCACACTGATTCTCGGGGGATCACATTTTTTTCCTATAAATGAAATGCAATATTATCAGTATCATGATGTGTTATATCATCTTTAAAACTTTCAGTGTTATTATCACTGATGTACCCATCATGACACAGAGTTAGAGTTCTGATTATGCTGTAATAATTCATTTTACTATTAATAGTGGTGGTACGGGGCTGGAAGCATTACTCTCATGGGGAACCGGCCCAGTTTTTCGTCTCTTATTCTCTAAATAATGTCCTTGCATATAACATCAGTGTCAAACCTCGTATTTTTTTCCTAATATGAACTTTAGGCTATTCTCAGCCGTTTCAAATATCCCCATTTACTCCCATTATAATGTTATTACACTGGAACTGGTCCCAACAATGCATCAATACCACTACTTACCTTTCTTGAGAACCAACTCCATCATGATCATTCCCCTGGACAGAGGCCTCTTTTTGCCTGACCTGTTGTCAGGGTTGTTGCCTGCCATGGTGTTGACATGTGTGGTGTTGCTGCAATTAATAAGAGATCACGATAATGACGTTCACATCAAAGCAGCAATGACAACCTCTAACCACAAGTTCAACATGTTCAACGCCAAAACCTCCTATCTACATACATGCAGATAGGATGGTTTTTACCTAGAAATAGTTAGGCTAACAAACACGATTTTTATTAAATAACACTCATTTACGGCGCTCAATTACGCTCATTTTGAGATCAAGACATTCTACAGTGCTGTTTCAAGTATTATCCCTAACATTTTCGATCAACTCACCCTCTTGGTGTGATAAAAGTATCACCACTGGGCGCTAATACGGTACCCTGCGCGATTCAGATTATTCTTATCATTAACTTGACAGAGATACTACCAAATACTTCACTAGTAAGGGTGGAAGACACGTTTTATTTTGAAAACAATTGATTACTACAATCTGACAGACATTTAGACGGGTATACATACCACAGGAGTCCCAAGTTTCAGCTCGGGTCTGGTACTGATGCAGATAGGAGGTGTTGTGCCTCAACATATTCCCAGCGAATCCGATTGGAGGTTTTCGTCAGGTGACTTTTCCGTCGGGCGGCACGGTGGTGCAGTGGTTAGCACTGTCACCTCACAGCAAGAGGGTTCTGGGTTCGCACCCGCCGGCCGGCTGGGGCCCTTCTGTGTGGAGTTTGCATGTTCTCCCCGTGTCCGCGTTGGTTCTCTCCGGGCACTCCGGCTTCCTCCCACCGTCCAAAGACATGCAAGTTAGGTTAATTGGTGATTCAAAATTGTCTGTAGGTGTGACTGTGAGTGTGAATGTTTGTCTGTCTCTATGTGTCAGCCCTGTGATTGACTGGCGACCAGTCCTGGGTGTACCCCGCCTCTCGCCCAATGTCAGCTGGGATTGGCTCCAGCCCCCCGTGACCCTCTAAGAGGATAAGCGGTATAGAAAATGGATGGATGGATGGATGGACTTTTCCGTCACAACAAAGGGCGGGATTATCTTGCAGACAGACTGAATATGTGTAGCCTTCCTTGTTCTCATCATCCAAAGTGAAATCCGCCAATCAGAAAATTTTGCAGATAGGAGGTTTTGCGTTTTGGCAAATATGTACATATATATTTTAGAACGTTCCCCCTCTGACGTTAAATCACTAATAACTAGCTATAAAGATCCACATGTATTCTGTGTCTCAGAATTGTCATATTGGGAATCTGTGATGAGGACAAAAAGGTCTGATACATAGAGGGCTGTCCTCTATATGGAAGATACCACATGACCTATGCTTCAAATGAAAGCCATCTCTTTGATGCAACTATTTATTTCAAAATGCTGAAAGAAAATGTAAATAAAATAAAACCCTTCCCTGCTTTCCTAAATAAATCTGACTACCCTCCCACCTCTACCAGTCATTTTGGTACGGACCTCAAACCTGTCGACTGCGTGCTGCTACACTGGCATTAATTCCCGGATGTGAGGAGAAGCTGGAGGTAAGACTGGTGTTAAAACTCAAAACACACAGCTACACGTCTATTCTACAAACTAGTCTAGACAAGTTTGTTTTTATATTGGTTGTTGGTTAAAAGTGTCACATGTATTCTACAATTTACGGGACCAGTTTCAGGTTACTTATTGTTAGCAGTTAGTGCTAGCTTAGTTTGGGGTCACGTGTCAACATTTATCTAGTCTGGATTTATTTATAACTAACTTTGCCTAAGCAAACATTTGAATATATTATGAATGATTTTAATATATCCTGCTGACTTGACATTTCATGAAAGTACTACTATTGTGACCATGCTTCACTGACAGGCAACTGATGATGGGTAATGACAATCAGCTTGTAGATCAGTAGTTAGCAAGTGAATATATAACAGTTTGGTTAAATAGCTGATTACTTGCGTCAGTCTGGCCAAATATTATTGACAGAGTGAGAACACATGTTGTGGAAGTAGTGGGCAGTCTATCAATGTAAGGAGGTTAGAGAGTGAGTTGAATGTGATGTTAGTCAGTGCAGACCGTTCTGCTCTTTAAATGTGCAGTCATTTAACGCTAATTAGCTATGAGCATAGTGCTGTGCCAAAAAGCTCCGGTTCTGTCGCCCTGCTAACTAACTGTTAAATGCAATAATGAGGTAAATTAGCGTAATTGCTGAATGTTTTATCGGGCAAAACTTTTCCAGGGCTGACTTGCACCTCCGGAAAGTTGTCAACCTGTTAGATGCAGCAACAGCTTTAATACAATGTCAACATTAATGTAAAATTCAAATCATAAGTATAGTTTTGAAGCTGTTAAATGTAACGTTGGGTTGGAAGGTTTTTCCCCGAACACCTGTTTATTGACACCGCCGTATATAGTTGACAGATGAGACAGATTGTGGTTGATAGAGGAAGATAGCTAGCTAGACAATGAATTCACGTGAGGAAGAAATCGCTCGACTTTTAAATTCAATTCCTGTTAGAGGTGCTACATCTGACACCAATTGGACCGAGCTCATTTCGGATCATCGACCTCCGAGTCTGACTCGGACAGCCTGGCTAATGTTAGTGCCGATCATGACCATGAAAGTGAGTTGGAGGAAGACGAGGAGGAAGATATTCCTGTATTCCTTCTTGCTCCTTCGCAATGAAGGGATCCTTGACCCTGAAGCCCTGCCCACTGCACAGAAACCACCCGGCCTTAATGCGATGTGTCAGTGGTATCTGTACAACAGCATCAGGGAGTTCTGCACCGAGGACACAAAAGACCTGGTTTGTCCAAAACCATCTGTGGCTCGTCCATGAGCGATGATGTGATGTGGGCACGTAGTACGCATGTGTGAGTGCACGTGACTGTGTTTAAATGTTAACTAATAAATAATAGTAATAATAATAATAATAATGAATAAATAAATATTAAATATTCTGTAGTATTACATTAAATTACTCTAACTTAGATTATATTACATTATATTAACATAATTGAGCTCAATTTTGTGCAAGTGGCTGTATTTATAATTGTTCCGCATTAGAAAGTCTATTATATCTAAAAATATTATAACATTATATGTACATAGAATTTGTTCCATTTTTTTTTTATCAATGGAGCAACTATATTCTGCCTATAACATCCAAAAAGCGATATAGCCAAATACTTAACAACGCAGGAAAGTAAATTGCAGCAGAAGCAGTCACACGCTGTTCTCTACCATGCCTCATTAACTCTGAGGGACATTCCCTACTATTTTTAAAATGTTATATTTTTCATTATATATTCTTTATATTATTTTATTTAAATACAATATTATATAACATATGTACATATTTGTTCATATTCTATCCACAGGATCATTTTCTTTGTTTGGATATGGACTTGGAAGTTTGTGCATATACCTGTGTGCACGTGGCTCTATATTTAATATTTTTCATGATATATTCTTCATATTATATTTAAATACACTGTTTCATATTACATTATATGTTCAGTATATTTGTTCATTTTTTAGCAATTGTATGTGTATGTGCACGTGGTTCTCATGCACATTGTCATGTGCACATATATGCGTAAAGGTGTGTATGGGTCACATTTGCAAATGTGGGGTATCACTTTAGACCAAAAAAATATTGTGTTCATTTTGACTTGAGTCTCAATAAATGTGTTGTAATCCATGTGAAAAAATGGCTGAATATGAATTATTATCTTTAACACCCTTTTTCTCAAAAATAACGTTTGATGAGAGTCAACCTTTGGAAGAGCATATCTCATAGAATATTTGGTGTAGAAAGATAATGTTGGTATCACCATGAAGCTGAGAATTTCCTCTTTACAGACATACAGAAAACTCAAAATGTGTTTTTTGGTCAAAGTGACTCAAATGATGGAGCAGGTCACAAATATGTAAACATTACAGACTATACATGATGTGCATGTCACAGTGTATCTCTTTAGTGACAGCTGAGTTGCAACTCAAGTGGCAGTGTGGTTGAGATAGTAAGAGAAGCAGCAAGTGAAAACTTGATGCTTCAGGTAGATCTTGTTCATAGATGTCCGATGCACTAACTTAACTTAATCAAGGTTCAAAATACAGTGCTGGTTTACTGGCATGGCTACTTGTACAACAAAAGCGAACAGAACTATCACTAATGTTATTTCCACCTATACTTTCCCTTTTATGACAAGTAAAAGGTCCCAAGTTAGTTAAAGGGCTCAGAGGTCGCACAAACAGTGACAGTTAAAATTAACTGTTTTTTAAAAATCAGTCATGATGTATAAATCAAATATGTTGTACAGTGACTGAAGTAATTATCATCAGGCCTTTGCAGGAGATGGTGGCAACGAGGCCCCAGAGGGCAAAGATAAAACCTACAGAAGAGGCTGCATATTTTTCATCATTGTGTAAAGACAAGGATGGATTTGACGTGAAATACATAAATTCATTCAAAGGTGAGTTGTTAAAGTATATGTTTGTGTCTTTAGCACAATCCTATTTTTAATTTATTGTTTTCCTTTATCACTCTTCCTGACTCATCTTCTTCTTTGTTAGGTCGAGGAGTGTTTAGCCAATGCAACTTTCAAAAAGGAGACTTCCTTGTTGAATATAGAGGGGGAAGTTATACATAAACATGAACATGAAAACAGGCAAAGTATGTACCATGATGCACTTAAGGTTTTCATGTTTGAATTTTGTTTCAATGGAAAACAGTTATGGTATGTAGTGTATTTACAGCTACTGCTTTTCTAAATTCACCCAGAGATACAAACTCTGCAATTTCTTACTCAATGTCAGTAAAAGTAGTAGTAGTAATGAGTTATGTTATATGAAAACAGACAAGTAATTTTTTATTGGTAGATAAATATCCCTGAAACAATCAATCACTACTAGTGTGTTTTGTTCTTTCTACTGTTACAGTTTGTAATCAGAGTTCTGTTCTTGTCATTTCAGTGTTGATGCTGCCAAAGAGGATGGCTCCCTAGGGAGACTTGTCAATGATGATCATGTGAAGCCAAACAGCAAAATGAAAACAATCAAAGTGGATGGAAAGCCTCATCTGTGTTTATTTGCACTAAAGGACATCAGTCCTGGAAAAGAGATCACATATAACTATGGTGATTCTGATTGGCCATGGAGATCCAAGGTATTTACAAATGGAACTTAATTTTCCACAAAGAACCAACTCTCTGCTGGGTCAGTCTACTATCATTTAACGCTATTTTCACAGCAAAATCAAGCTGCACTATATAGAGTGATCTTGAATAAAGGTCCAATGACTTAAGAGTACTGTTTGCTAGCTGAACAGCAATTAATGCTATTCTAAGTGACTGATCTGTGTTGTTAAGGTGAACAACTATCAAGTGAATATTGCACTTCAATATTTTTAACATACCTGGACTCAAGTGAACACAGTGTACCATTTGAACATTTTGCCAATCATGTGGAGATGTTAAGATGTCAGTGATTCATGTTGAATCGTCCATTTCACTAATTCCACAGTGGAGCCCAGAGACAGACCAGTCTAAGGCTTTGGTTGACTGTGCAGCAGGTGATGCAACAAAGAAGGTAAATATTGTTGATGTTTTAAGATTTTAGGACTGGGGGAGAGATTATTTGACAGCTAACACTTGTTACTCTTATGTGTTCCGCTGCATGTGGATCATACATGTTCTGAAGTGGCACACACAGGGGTCTCTGTGTCTAAAGTGGAAAAATATAGGCTATATCAGACCATGGAACTGAACTGAAGATGCTGCTGAAATTAATCATTTGACTGAATTGTTGTAGTGACTGCTTATTTCTTTCAAATGCTAAACAAATCTGTTATGTTTACATATAGACAAGGCTTAATGTCTGTCATTCCCTCAGTACATAATTGTGTTGTTAACTCACAACATCAGCAACTATAGCCTTGGTGTGTAAAATTGGATGTTTTAATGATTAAACTTTATCCTGACATCAACCTCCCTCAGTGACAACATTCAACGGGTGACTTAATTACAATTAAATTATGGCATAGACATTGTTTCTTTTCTGTACACAGTCCTGAGTGTGGCTGTACTGGACAGGTATAGACACTATCTATTGCTTAAGGTGGCAATGAATAAAGAAACATTGGAAGAAATTCTGCTATTACCTTCCAGAATATCAATATGCAATAGATATAGATATACTGTTGTGTCTCGTCAACGTTGTTAAGTTTGTCATGTCCTGTTTTATTGTGTAGTAACTCTTTCCTCTCGTTTCAGACTCTGACTTCCTCCCTTTGTGTGATTTTCCCACCAGTGTGATTGTCTACCCCGCCCCTGATTGTGTGCACCTGTTCTCCCCTACCTCATGTATTAATAGTCTGCGTCTCCCCTTGTCCTGTGCCAGTTCGTCTTGTTTTTGTTCGTCAACAGACCCCAAACCAAGCGTACCAGCGAGTTCCCTTCATGTCAGGTTCTATCTGTGTTCATGTTTCTCGATCCTCTTCGTGAGCGTTTTTGTTGTACTTTGATTATCCTCTTTGTGAGTGTTTTTGTTGTACTTTGATTATCCTCTTCGTGAGTGTTTTTTGTTGTACTTTGATTATCCTCGTTGTGAGCGCTTTTGTTTGTTTTTTGGGACATCTCAGTAAAGCTGTTGTGAAACTTAAAGCCCTGGTCTCATGAGTCGTGCATTTGAGTCCGCCGGTCCTGTGTCGAAGTTCGTGACATACTATTTTACAAAATGTCTACGTATCTCTATTTATTTATACTAAGTGTACAGGAGCTTCTCCAAATTGTCCCAAAAACAAATATAATTACTGGAATCAGACTACATTGTCTTTGGGAATGCAAAAAAAAAATTCCATTATTCTAGAGGGCAATATGTAAAGAAATAAGTAATATGGTGGTAGAGCAACAACTGCTCCCCAGCCCACTTTTATGCCTACTAGGAACTATACCGGATTCTTTGAAGGTACGCAGAGAAAGGGTGCAATTTCTCTTCATGTTGGTGAGGAAGGCTATAATGACAAAGTGGGTTGGGGATGATTCTCTCTGTTCAATTGTGGAAATCTCTGGTATCTGATGTTGTCACTTTAGAGAAGTTGAGATACCGTATTGGTGGGAGAATTCATCTTTTTGTAAGAAAATGGGAGAAACCACTGAATCTTCTAGGAATTAAGTGCAGTTTGGCAAGAAGATAATTGACTGAGCTGGGGGATTGTTTTGTTCATGTACAACACCATTGTTGAATACTTCTGTGCTCTGGTGACTAAATGAATGCTGTGTGTGGTTTCCTGGGCCAAGTATGCAAATACTCTGTATATGGTACTGAGTTGAGTAATACTATTAGTAAATTGACTTTACATTGTAAAATCATTGGTGCTCATTTAAGTCAGTCTGTCTTTAATTTAATAATGATTACAAAAAATGCTATCTTACACATTAGAGGGGAAATCAATTAGACACAATTTTCTTGTCAAAAAATTAGTTTTTACAAATCATTTTGTTCGTGAAGAGAGAAGCTTTCCCCATTCATTTCAATTCAGTCAGAGGGGTTGATGGATACTGCTAATTGACTAGCAACCTAATATGATCCACCATATCATTTTAGCAGTGGTAATTTTGTTACTTTACTGTCCTTTTTATGTAAAGTGCACATTATTTTGTAGTTCACCACTTATCCTCAGTTTGCAATGTATTGATTTAGTTGTTGTTAGTATTATAGTTGTAGTTTTTAGAATTAATTTTACTAGTGCAGTTCCCGTTCGGGGCGTGGCTGTTTGGAGCGTGTCCCCGTTCAGAACGAGCCGATTGCTTGGTTCCTGCCGGTGTAGCTGCTTGCCTATCTGGCCTGTGTAGCGATACATTTTGGTATTGATATGGAGTCACTGGGTCACATAACAAGGAAGCTAATGAAACAAAATCATGAAGTTTCCATAAAAATCTTAATATAAAGTAGAAGTACTAAACTTCAATATAAAAAGGTGATGCCCAGGACACAATTAGAGAGGGTTATTTCAAGCAAAAATAGTGTTCCACTTAATAGTGAACGTGATATAATCAACTGGCTACTGTCAAAAGAAGTACAAAAGAAAACATTCTGTCAATAAGCAAGAAGTCAACAAGTGTTACCGGAAGATTGTCATAAACCAACATGGCTGCATGCACTGCACTAGAGCTCATTGTTGAGGAAGAATTTCTGTTTTCATCTACTAAATAGACAAAAGCAACACAAGAGGAGATGGTCTGTTCGTCTCTTATGCAGAGAGACATCTCTCCCAGTTAGTTACAATCTAGATTAGAGACACAGAAAATGATGGAATTAAAGTTGTCTGATCTATTTTAATCACCCTCTCACTTGAGATGCCTCTGTTTTTTTGTTTTTTTTCTGTCCATGAAATTAGTATTGACTTGAATCCTATAATATGTTCATTGTAAGAGATGGTTTGAGAAAATATTGTTTTTTATATAGTAAACTTTTCTGTCTCTTCCCTGGGCAGAGTTCCCTTGTTATCCCTCTGTTTTAATTGGATTGTACTGCCTCCTCCCCTGTCCATCACGGAGAAGAACAGAGAGAGAGGGAGAGAGTAAGCAGTGTGTCAAGCTGCTACTAATGGCCCATTAGCTTAAATAATTCCCATTTAATACTTGATTAATCAAGCTCAGAGCATCCCATGTTGTGTTTTGGGGGAGGGTTGCACACGGTGTTTCTAAAGTGAGCGGAAGAGAGTACAAAAAGCCAGCCGTGGACGTTTTTTGCTTTCCACGGCTAATAGAATCGAGCCATTACAATCCATCGCTTATTGATTTAATGTTGGCTAACATTAGTGTATACTGCATCAAGCCAAAAGTTACTGAGTCTGAGCCCTATCTGCTGCGTGCTAATGAGACACAGGATTGTTTCATCACACACAATGTTCAAATATGATTGGATTTCTAATGAACACCAGGTGTTTTTTTTTATGTCTAGGTCCTGATTTATCATACATGTTTTGGTAAAAAGTCTAATATGTAGCATTTGCCCATTGACAAAATTTTACTAGTAATTTAAGCTGCATTAATTAATCTTTATACCACTTTATACATATTATCGCCCTGTAAAGTTGTTATAGCACACATGTTGGCAAATTGGCCAATTTGCACATCCAGCAGACCCAGAGCAACGTTGGGTCTGGAAACAGCTGCATGCATCAGTGAAGATGTCCTTTAATAGAGTCCTTTTAAAAGCTGACTTGGAAATACATTTGTTTTTTGCAGGTTGTTCCAGTCTTTGGCTGCAGCAGATCGGAAAGACGACAGACCAAATACAGTATTTGTTTTGGGCAAGGTGCCAGTTGAGGTGGTTTGTGCTTCTGATCAAGATGCATTCTGTGCACCTTCCTTTGGAGGTTTTCTGGGCACATCCAACTGGTAAGAGACCATGGCGTGAACCCAGAATACGCTGGAGGGCTTGTATATCTCATCTAGCTTGGGAACACCTCGGGATCCTGCAAGGAGGAGCTGGAAAGTGTTGCCGGGAAGAGGGACATCTGGACTACCTTGCTTAGCCTGCTGCCGCCGCAACTTCTGATCTGGGTCTAATTTCTCCTTCAGTGATCATGAAAATTTAAATAAAGTTTCATTGGAATTTGACCATTAGTTTGCCTTCAAAATTCATCCAAAACATTGGACTTTTAGATACAGCAGCTTGTAGGGCAAAGAAACTGATTAAACTACATACTGGACTAATTTCCTGCCAAAAATTTGTAGCTTTTGAAAGTAATTCAGAACTTAAGAATCCATTTCACTTTGCTAGTTCAGCCATACATGCAGTAAACAGATATGGGTGAACAGTATGGGCACATCTGTACGGGACATCCAGTCAGATTAAATCCAAACGTAATGAATAATAGTAAAAGTTACGGTAAAAGTCCAGACCCACTTCCAGGCTATTCCACGAAGTTTCCATTCCACAAAGTGTGTTTGCAGAGGTTTCTTTTATTGGTCTTTCTAAAAGGCTGAAACATGACACAAGGTTTCAGTTCATATTTTAAAGCTAAATGATTCTCTATATCTGTGACATATAGGTCTGCTGTGAAAACAAAGGTAAAATTAGGAGCTTTATGAATCATCTAAATAAGCCAACCGCTTTCAAAATGCTTCCTTTGTCAACATGATCTTCAAATGAGAAACCAGACAGCTGCTCTACAGTGTGATGAAAATCCACAACACAGGCTTTGTGTACATTTCCATTTCAATGTGTGTATATCTATTTCAATACCTTCTATATTAATTTTCACCCCTTTATCAATAATCTGATCTGGTTTAATATACTGCAGTAATATCCTAGAGAGAGGATATCTTGCAGTCAGAGATCAATGGTGATAATTACAGTATGAGCATACCTCTAAAGCTCTTCTGTATACTCCATATTCCCAGGTTATTGTTTCCTATATCTTCTTTTCCATGTTGAAGTTATCGCCAGCTGTTTCTCTGTCAGGGAAGACAGTGATTCTGAGAGTCTATTTACCACAGAGGGAGAGTGAAGTCACTTAGCATTATGGAAATGCTAATTTAGCCTAGCACATATAGTATAACTCTGTCCATCTTTAAAGCTCTATGTGATAACTTGTTACAATAGCAGCACCTGGTTTAGTGCAGTAAAATAGCACAAATTACTGAATCCATCCTTTAAAATTAAAAGCATTATGTTATTACATTCATTCCACGTCCTCATCTCTTCATCAAGCTGTTTGGAGTAAACAGTGAACTCAGTTGCACCTGTAACCACACTCATTAGTGATGTCATGGTGTACTGACACCCTGGAATACTCCCGGGGCTGGTTGCACCAGCTGGACATAAAGAAGTTGGGTGTAAGCTCTACGCCGGGCTTAGCTACGTCCAGCCTTGTGATAAATTTTACACCTGTTGCACCATCTAAAACTACAGATATGCCCAGCATAGATGTGTGTTCACTCTGACACATTCTATCGCAGTGATAGTTACCACGCCATTCACATTGCTATGGTTACAACGAATAGAATTAAATTGACTGCTGAACCTACAATCCTACAATCTAACCTTACAGCACCATCATCATGGATGTGTTTGGAGACGACTTGCCAGGTTTCAATGAGCTAATCGGCTGTGACACTAGTGCCCGCTGTATAGACCTAACGGAAGAAAAGCAAGTTGAGGCTGAAGAGGCCTCAAGTTTTAATTCCACATCAAATGCAAGTTCATCAGACACCAGTCATGAGTAACATGGCCCCTTTAAAAATAGTTGGCTAATAAATAGTAATATTAATAAACCTGTTTCCACTGGGTGTATGGAGTAGTCTACACACATTTATGAAGCAAGTTTTATTTTAATGAAGCTGCAACTCTTGCTCAAAGAGCAAGAGATCCGGATCTCCAATCTGTGTTAATGGAGAAAGAAATTATGAGAGTGGAGATGGAGACAGAGAAGTTATGGGTGGGGTAGGTGAAGGAGAAGCTTGAGCTCGAGAAACGGAAACTTGCATTAGAAATCCAGCTATCAGAGCGAAGGGCCAGCTACACAATGGAAAATCACAGTTTGTTGAACATTTTAAATAATACCATACATCCCATACATCTAAATAAATATAAATCCCATACATAAATATTTTTTTAAACATCTATCAGTAATCTTATTTTATTTGTCAACATGCACAATTTAATCAATACATGTATTTTTTCTCCAGGACATAGGCAAGTTGCTGTCTCTTCATTTGGAGCATGAACTGATTTAGGGGAAAGACATATTCTTTTATAGGATGATCAGCCTAATTATGTTGCTTCTGATGAGACAAGCCATCACATCCTCCTCTGCAGCTTGTTCTCTGATATGTTCCTCCTCTGCCTCCACTGGTACCAAATCCTCCATTGGGAGAGGCACTCTCTTGGCTATGTAAATGTTGTGCAGCACAGCTGCTGCACACATGAGGATGCATACCCTCTCTGGCTCCATCCTGATTCTGTAAAACAAAAGTCATTAGTATGCCTATATGCAGTAGCTATGCATCATCCTATAATATTACTCTCTGATAACCTATCTCTATTTAAGTGTAGGCTAAAATAAACAGGGGGTGGACATGCTTCATATTTAATCTAAACATAAGCCACACACACCTGCGCTTGAGCACTTCTATGCAGTGTTCAATGATCCACCTCGACTGTGAGTGCACATAATTGTACTGCCTTTCCTGCTACGTCCGAGGTACCATGACAGGTGTCGTCAGCCACTTCTTTAAAGGGTAGCCACTGTTGCCAAGCATTATGCCAGGGAGCCGTCCCTCCTCACACACTCTTGCCAGTGCGCTCTCTCTCAAGATGCGTGCGTCATGGGCACATCAATTAATTTAACTCATTGTATTGCCCGGCATGGTGTATTTCTGCTTACAGTCACCATATCAGCAACTGTATTTTGGAAAGATCCACTGGCATAAAAACAAAGAGAAATTAGCACCTGCTGTGCTGGGGACAGCACTTCATTCCTATCCGTTAGCCTCCATGTTGCAACTGCGGTTATAACTTGTCAATTAATTCAAACAATTCAGCCATGCTGAGACAAAATCTCTCAAAAGGTTCTCTATCTCCATATATATTCAGAGGATTGGTGTGGTCTCTCATTACTCTCACGCCTGAAAGCCCACTGATTACTCTGTATTTTAGACGCACCATTGTATCAATGTTTTTATTTTCATCTTGGAAACTAGTCAAGACTTTTCACTTTACACCTACCTTTGACTAGGCATAAGATTTAGTCTCAGATGTAGCACTATGTCTGGATGGTGCAACAGGTATTAATTCTACATAGGGCTTAAGGCGCATTTTACGTCCAGCCTAGTCTAAAGGCTGGGTGTACGTCTAACTGGTGCAACCGGCCCTTGTACATTACTTCAGCAAGGTGAGAAGTTAAACCACTGGAACTCAGCAAAAACAAAATGTTCAGCTGCTTTTAAAATGCTCAAAGTCACATTGGATTGAAGAATAATTCTGGTGTATTGCAGCTTGGTTTGTAATCTGTTTTTTTTTTTTTTTTTCATTTTTGACATCCCTTAACATTGCATCTGTTATTGTGTGCATACACAAGTTACTAATTTATCTGTATATTGTTAGGAATTATTTTGTAATTTTATCTTCAATTTTACTACTTAAACAACTATATTGATGCTTACTTGTGACACGTTCACTAGTAGGACAACTTATCCCATCAGTTTATTTAGTTCTCAAAATCAATCATTGCTACAGCCATAATCCAGATTGTGAGAATTATTCAAGGTGTAAAAAAAAAAACCAGTAAAACGGTTTTATTTTGCTTGTTGGCCTTTTCATGACCGGTGACAGGAGGTCATAGTTTCCCATTCTTCTAAATCACCACAAGGTTGCTGAAGACAACACACATCATCACATAGACACACTGAAACATTCACGTATAGAGGTAGACACCTACATAAACAGGCACGCACTTTCCATTAAAACACTAACCTGCATCCATAATTGAAGAGTCTGCTTGGCACAGTTGTCTGCGAGGTGCGGTGGGAGTGTGGGATGAGAGAATGCAGGATTGGAAGTGACAGTAACATTTTCTGCAACACATTCAAACACACTGAAGCTCTTTAAAAATGAATCTTGTTGTGCACCAACAGTGTGGTTTAACAAAGCTCCTCATTAGGCCATTTAATGGAGACCATGGGACATTACACAGACACATACCAGGGCAGCGTTGACATACTTACAGTACAAGAAAATACAGTCACATACACTGGGACAGTTTGTACAGTGTAAAAAGTGAATGGGAACTGTACAGTATAGTGGAATAATTATGTATTATGTTTGAACAAATTAATACACATTTTAAATCATTCAGCATGGCAGTTTTTTAAACAAAGTGAGACCTCTACAATCACAAGGTGCATTAATGTATATTGTTTCAGAATAAAAGTTATGTTAAATGTGGTTAAAAAAACATGCAAAGTATTGTGACTTTTCATTATTTTTGCTTTCATTTTATCTAATCTTTCATTATTTTTTGTTGACAGAATATACATGGAAATGATTCAATCTGTCTGCTTAAAGGATAAGTCTGTTGGTATTCTACATTTTCTTATTGTCAACAAATCTTATCAAGAGCAAACCGAGTGAATTGATCCTACTAACAAGTATTGTGTGTGTATCCAAAGCCTGACATCTTATTCCTCTGTGTCATAGACCTCTGTTGATGTTAAAAAAAAACAAAAAATATACTATTAAAAACACATCAATGAGCCACACTGTTGTACTTGGTAACTTGTTAATTCCTTCATTACAATGAACACACAGTAGTTTATTTTGTCTCAATCCCACATACACCATCCTGCTGCCTGAAATACTCTACAATACCCCAACAAATGCACTATTTCATACTGTTTGAGTAACATTTGGTAAAAACTACAGTGCCCAGGTCATACACATTTCAAATTAAACTATATATTTGTGAGATATTCTTTTTAGATTATTTCTTCTGTAGCAACCAATGGGCTTGGGGCTGAGAGCCCAGACAGGGTAGGTAAGTCAGAGAGTATTGTGAAATAGACACATTGTTGTCTTTTGTCTTTCCAGATTCAATACACGCTTTCCTTTTAGCTAATTATACTTCCCTGCATCTTCGCTCCTCCATCCCGTGACCCGTAAGTCGCCGCAGGTCCGCCCTCATCGAGGATGTTCCAATCACTTAAATGCCTCTCTGAGGAGATGAAGAGCGAGGAGAAACAAGACTTCTGGAGGAGCTTGGAAAGAGGAAACATAGGTGTATCCATGTGGAAATTCTTCCACGGGAATCTGGAAAACCTCGCAGCTGATCTGTTGGGACTGTAAGAGGAGCGGGGCACTGTAGAAATAACATTACTGCAATATTAATATTATTGCATTACTGCAGTAATGCAGTGGGCAACTACCTGTGGGGACAGGAATAACACCATTAATTGTAGCTGTAACATTAATCTTTTTTTTCATGAAGTAAAAATGATTAGATCTATGTATAATCTAAGAGATGAATCAATAATAGAAAGCAGTCTTGTCTCCTGTTTCTTTATTAGTCCAAACACTTCTTCCATTTGTCTTTTATTTTCCTTTCCAAGTGCATCTTATCTAATTTAGGGAAAATGAGTCACATTATTTTTCCTACACAGACACAGTCAGTTAATATTATACATATTTAGGCTATATAATCTCTAGCCTCAGCCTGAAGAGGACATATTTATACCTGTGGCTTTACAGTAGGTTGTATTTAGAGCATTTATAGGTGTTTTTATTACTGCCTCCTTTCTGTTGTGTTCTTGCAGTAATAAACAGATTCCATTCATCTGTTGGTGTTATTCCCTTTCAGTCACAGTCCATGACGATGGGAATAGATCTATAATAAGTATTAGTACAGCAAACAGAACACACAATATTTACGGGACATCATCAACATACTAATGATTAATAAAACATCATTTAGACATGAAACAAACCAATAAAAGTGGACACTAAACTACAAGGCAAACGCAATTGTTGTCACTGCAGAGACTACGTTTACATGCACACTCATTTTACGCAATTATTCCGAATATGACAATATTTTGAATTTGACATGGGTCTTGTAAACAGCATATTCCATTTGGACAATTTGTGACGCACGGCCTCTTGCCTGTTTGTAGAGATGCATGCACAAAAGAAAACCACACATTTCTGGTGGGAAGGAGAAACTACACCTACTAACATTATGAAAGACTTGGATATCAACAGGTTTTTGGATAAAAAATATTGCCACACCAACCTTTTCAAGATGGTGGTTGAACGAATGAAAGAGGGAGGCGAACAAGTCCGACACCGGTGGAAAACTTATACAACACCTGCCTAAACAAGTGTTTTCTTAAAGTTTTTATAAAATGCGGTACAGACTCAACTGACTTGACAGTGAGAGGGAGGCAATTCCATAGTATTGGAGCTAAAACAGTAAAAGCACCATCCCCCTTTTTTTTGAGCCTGGATCATGGGACATTTAAGAGCAATTGGTAGTAATCTTGGTGCAGAGTATTGGGTTATAAGTTCAGAAATATAAGAGGGTGCCATGCCATGGAGGGCTTTGAATTAAAAAATATTTGAATATAAAGTCTGGTGCTATAAGTTTAACTTAAAGCTCCATAAGAGGGTAGACTGCCTATTCCCTAGTAGTGTCACTCCTTGTAAATCCAAACCCAGTTATAATGATTGTTTATCAGACTATTACAGGGAGGGCCACTGTCTGCTGTCCTCATCCTTCCCCTGAACCAAGCCTAATGGCATCAACAGCCCACGGTGCAGAAGGGAACATCAGTTTGCAGTACACTACAGTACAGTATGACCTAAATGTGTGTTTTGTGTGCTTGAGTTCTGTGCAGTTAGTTATGCTTGCATGTGAAATCTCAGAGTGTCAGTCGGGGGAAGGAGGGATGTGTCTTTTCTCCTCTGTATCCATGTGTCTTTCTTTGTGAGCACCTACCAGAGTCACTGAAGGTACAGGAGGCAGTACACAGAGGCTACAGCAGGACACCAATCATAGTGTTGCAGGGGGAAAAGTTTTTTTTCCCAATATGAAAATTAAAACTCATTTTATTTTGCTCTTCTTCAATTCTATATTTATAATTTGTTGAAACTACTTAGTTTAAAACAATTAAAGCCACTATGTGTAGAATGTCATAATGTAACACAGTTAAAATCTTTCAGTTGGCACATGTCTCACTGTCACCCTTGCCTTTTTTTTGTTCACTGTAGGAGCTCAAAAACCCCCAACAGGGACAGGGACAGATAGGAGAGGCCACAGCAGTTACTTGTTTGTGGTTTACCACAATGCATGAGGCCATTTGCGGAAGCCAACCATTGAGCATCCCGTCTTAAAGGACCTTGTGGCTGATGTGGCCTCAGATGGCTCATCTTCTCCATCTGCACTGGCTACTTGTAGCCAGGTGTGTGTGGAAGAATGTCTGTCACTGTGAGGCAGATGTTGTGGAGCACAAGCAGTGATGATGGTGAGGACAAAGATGTGATGGACCTCCAGAGCCTGAAAGAACTGGCACCTCCAATGTGTCTTCAGCATGCCAAAGCAAGGCCCGTGCCAAATTAAGCGATTGGTTGAAGCTGCTCTGCACCACTTGTTGATAAGTTATTTCATGTTAACAGTTTCTTTGGCCATCCCTGGAGGAGGATACTCTTTGTAGATGGTTCTCTTCAAGACTCTGATGTGGTGGACAGAGCCAGGATACCCCACAAAGGTTTTAATGAAGAGGCCCTTACCATCACATTCTGCCTGCAGCTGTATGGATGGGAAGAGCTTCCTGTTGAGTTAATCCTGGCAGCCTGGTCCAGGGGGGTCTTGCTGCAGACATGGCAGCCATCTATGGCACCCACACACTTGGACAACACTGGGGTGTTGCAAAGGCTTCACCAACCTCCCCCAGTGCTCAGCTGTGGGCAATCTTCTGTTCTGCAGTGTGTACCATTCTGCACACAGTGACCTGAAAGACCTGGGACACAACCATGTAGGGCAGGCTATGGCAAGCCAGTACACAGTTATTAGAACGTTAATGTGGTGTCCCCAGTCTCATCACTCAGGTGGTGGCACAAACCTCTTTAAGGCCTCCATTTCAGAATGAAGTCTTTTTCTAAGTTGATGCGTCAATGGAACATTGCCTCTATATTTCTGAGGAGAATGAACCTCTTGTCTGCAAACTGTCCTCCTTTTGTATCAGTGGCAGGCTTCTGCAGTTGTAGTAACTCAATTTAATTGGCTGCCACAACCAGTGGAGCAAAAACAATAGAAGGAGTCAATCATATTGATCCAGTGTTCATGGTTTTGTAATAGAGGTTTAGGAAAATGCAAGATGAAAAAAAAAAGTTGAATATGATTACCAGGGAAGACAAAAACAAGTATACCCCTGTTCTGAGAATTTCAACATTATCCCCTATGTTAATTTACATCATGTTATATTATCTTGGCCTGGAGTCCAACAACAACAGTTTAGGTCGTAACAGTGTGTTATGGGTTTACGGGTCATGCTTAGATTACCGCCACTGACAACTCTTTTAATGAGAAGGCCTCAAGGGAGCCTCATTAAAAAGTGAAACAATAATTAGCTACAGCCAGCATCCATGGGTAACTCTACAGTCCCAAAGGCTCACCATGTTTTACCATCCAAATGAAACCATTAGTCAAACTGTGTTGGGATGAATAGTTATGTAATGGACAATCTCTTATATTCTCTATCATCTTCACCACAATAAAGACTGGGCCATCCTCAGCTTTAACCTAAGGTGGTACATTATGGTTTTGACTTGAGTGGACGACTATTTCAACTCATGGTTATATTAATCAGGAATCTATGGAAGCCCACAGCAATTACCAAGGATAACAAAATGAGATGTTTTCTTGTTATTATCATGTAGTTCCACATCTCATATGCACATATTTCTCAAATTAGAATCTTGTGCTTTTGTGAAAACTGTCATAGTTAGGAGATATTTCTCTCTTAAGAGAAAGGGCATTTTGCCTTTGATAGTGACAGCTGAAGAGAGAGACAGTAAAGGCGGGAGAGAGAATGACATGCAGCAAAGGGCCCAGGCTGAAATCAAACCCAGGCCACTGTGGTAAGGACTCAGCTTTAATGGTAGGTGAGCTACCGGGGTACCCCAAGAGTAAGTTATTTTATTATGAGATTTTTATCTTGAATGTGGTATTTTAGTTGATTTAATTATGATGTACAATTATCTTGTAATTAGGAAATATTTAACTCTTTAACTTAAAAAAGACCATACCAGTTATTTCCATGTTTTAACCCACACAATTTACATCCGAGCCAACCATTTGCAGAGTATGCTGCTGTCTTAATGGGAATGTATTAATTAAAATAAAATATATAAAATAATTTCTGCCGTCACTTGGTTACCATTCATTTACATACAGTATGAAAATCAATTAGTAGATTCTTGAAACTTGCCTGAGTTACTGCATCTAATCAGTCATAGTAAACTTCAAGTCTGCATTAATTTGCATCATACAGAAATGAATGGAAACCAAGTAATGGTTATGTTTAGACATCTCAAAGCACTTTAACATTAGGTTGGTGGTCTTGATTTAAATATGAAGTCAACACTGACTCGAAAGATGGGCTGAGATGAGTTCACTTTTTCAATATTTAAAGCCAAACTGAAATTTGTTTAAGGAAATAATAACTGTAAAAGGATATTGCAGCTATTGTGCAATTACTTTTTCAGGATAAAACATTTTTGTACATATTTATGGAAACAGCATATATAATCTTCAAGTCATTGGGAGGGTATTTCGAGACTGTTCTCCTAAGACGAACGACAGTGTCAGTCGTTTCAGCAAGTGCCCCAAAACGACATGTTTGTTCAAGTGACATAGCCTTCTAGTCAGGTGACATTGTTGTGACAAAGTCCCTGTAGGGAAGAGGTTGGGGTGGATGGATGGATGGGTCAAAAAAACATTGGACTTTAAAAGGGAAACGCTGGTATTTTTAAACCTGGGTACTATTTTTTTTATAAATTTTGACTAATAATTACCAGTTTTGGAATTGGTCCAGTAGATCGCCTCCGCAGGCATCCGCAAACAGGCTGCAACGGCTGCAACATATTCCTTTGGGACAACTGCGCCTGTGGAAAGTACGTCCAATAAAAGTGCTTGTTTTTGCCACTGACAGGCTCAGCCTGTTATTCTAAGTGTCTGACAACATTATGGAAAGGATCCCTACAGAGACAGACCGTTGGTTAAAGAGTAAGATCCTTTTTGTTTAACCAGAAACTGAAAGTCTTGCTCAAGGAAAAGTCTCGCTCTGAAATCTCATGAGAGGTTGAGTTGTTGCAAGTATCTTACTCTTGCCAAAAGAGCATGTATTTATTTTTCAACAGTGATTTGTAACTGTTTAGGAAGGCCACACTCATTCAGCACACACTGTGAGCGCTACCAGCAAAAGGTATTATTTACAGATAAAAATGGCAAAATAAAAACCTAGAGACAGCTAGCTTAAAACTGCTCAGCAGCTAAAAATACATTCAAAACACAGGAAAATAAAGGCAAAACAGCAGTGGCAGATTCCTACAATATGAACAGAGACAATGTTATTATTTAAAACCACATGCATTCAATGGATGACTTTCAGATGTCCACTGTTCTCAACCCACTGTCTAAACAAAAACATGAAGGTTATTTTACAAACATAAAAATCAATGGCAATACAGTAGCCATGTAACATACAGTATACAGCTGCTCAATATTACTCTTATTAAATTAAATATATAAATACATCAAAACAAGTTGCTTAAAATCATTCCAAAATCTATCACTCCAGCAAGCTGAGATAAGATAAGATAAGATAAGATAAGCTAAGCCTTTATTGTCCCACAGCGGGGAAATTTTTAGCGTTGCAGCAGCCAGCAAAAGTGTCATATATAGAAATACAATAAAAATAAATAGAAAACAAACTTATAGTACTGTCAGTCAGTACAAAAAATTCACACCCTGGAGAGAACACTAGTGAAGAGTTCACTCTTTGGTTTTTTCAAATTTGACCAAATAAGCATGAAACTAAAAATGACCACCATACTGATTTCTAAGCAAAAATGTATTTTTTATTTCAGTTCGACAAAACCACAATCTTTCCCTTATGTCACATTTGAATGCAATCCAGGCAGCAATTACTGTATGTTTCCTCCAAATCATATTGGGCAAAGTAGTAGTATATAACGACATACTGTGGGAGACATGGTGAAGTGGTTAAGACGGTCTTATCAAATCCACTCTGACCATAATTACAATGATGACAATGATGTCAGTGAGTATTGTCGAATTTTGAAGTCCCTGACACCAGCAGAGCTTTGACTAACCACTTGATGAACAAATGGTCCTTTTTCAGCAATTATGAAATATATTTTCTCTAATAATTACAAAATGAAGATCTCATAATTAGGGATGGTGAGGTTATAAACAGGCTATAAACAGTAGTCTTATGCTAATGCCTCTACACTGCTTTAACAGAAGATTGTCAATGTAATGTCAGACTAAATAAAATGCCATTGAAATCCTGTCTCTCTAGCAACCATGCCCTTGTGGAGCAGCATTCTTCTTGCCAGTTCTTCAGTATTTACTCAGACTTGAAAGAGCAGCATTATACAAAGAAACCTCCTCAGACTGTGTTGAGCAACAATGAACAAAAGCCATTAATCAGTCAAAGTCAAAGTTTCTGCTCAGATTAAAGTGTCTCGCTGAGAATACTGCTTCTCCTGCCTCCCCACTCTTTGCAATCTTGCCATTATAAAACATTTATTTGCAGAGATACTGCACAAGTGCAAGTGTATAAAAAAGATTACAGGGAAGGAGCAGTGGCAGGAGTGCAGCCCCTCACAGAGGACTTTTCCAATTAATTGACTTTAATGCACCATAATGTGGTGTTTTCCTCTCCCACTCTTCATAATGGCTGCCACCTGACTGCTGTACAGTCAATTAAAACATAATACAAATTGACTTAAGCAGTCAGCACTCAGTGATTGGGTTTCCTCAAAACAATTAAATTTGAGAGAGAAAGCAGAGAATGGTAATTCATGATAATTTTTTCTTCATTTCCGGCTGTCACATTAATTTTGTTATATTTAATGGCATGTCGCTTGGCGAGTAGCTTACAGATGTTCATAATCATCTAGGTGTCTTGGATGTCCTACGTATATGCACCAGGGAGGCTATTCTGTGTGTAGTACAAATGTGTTTGTTGGGGTTTTGGCTGTATTATCTATTTGGCAGTGATTGAGTGTGGCAGTAAAAAGGCACTGAGAAAGACACAGGGATGTGGGATGATTGCCGGGTGGCTTCGCAGAGAGCTCAGGTAATTTCCCTCACCGCCAACTCAACTCTGTCGTTTGTCAGCCACCACTTGCGCCACTGGCAGCTATTGTGCCAACAGCAGTCAATCACGCAGCTTATGAATCCGAGCCGCAGTCAATCGCTCAGCATAGGAATCCATTGACACATCTGGTGGTTCCAGCTGGTCAAATGAATACCTAGCGACAGGACATCCTGGAGGCAGGCAGAGAATAATTGCAACAAATACCTCACAGGAAAAGATGGCTCTGTTTGACAACATTTTCCCTATAACCAGTCCACCTTGAAAATTATGGACAGAAACATTTACAGATTAGCAACTACAGAATCAAAATAACAACACTTAAACAATGATACATTTTTTTTATTATGACATAATTGTGTTGCTGATTAATTATCTTTGTGCTTGTATGTGTGATTTAAAAAAAAACTCTTATCCCTTGTACCTACACAAACATACCAGATTTTGTGCTCATATTGGTGATCTGTGCATCAGAGAACTCCTAACCTGATAAACTGTCAATACCCTGGGGAGTATATTATAATTATTATTAACTTGTTGACCACCATGTGTTTTTGTTGCTGCTGTTCACATTGCCCCAGATGCAAATTTAAAAAATGCACTACAGGAACTGTATGAGGTCATCAGCAGTCACATGACAAAACGACCTGAAGATATTTTTATTGTAGCTAGTGATTTTAATCAAACAGACTTTAGACTGAATTTCCCCAGCATGCCCATACCCCCATCAGGGGAAGCAATATCCTTGACAAGCAATATCTGTGACAAGGAAGCATACAACACCGCTAGAGCGAGACTAAAAGCTAGCATCAAGGAGGGAAAATCGGAGACATCAGGAGAGACTGGAGAGAGACCTCAACACCAAAGATATGTGGCAAGTGATCCAGGTCATCACAGGCTACAAAAGCAGGCGCGCCCCCATAATGTGTGAGGCCACGTCTCCAGGTGAGCTCAACATATTTTCTGCTCGCTTTGATCTCCTTAAACAAGTTGAATCAAATCCATGGATGTACAACCTTGCTGTGTGCAGGACACCTCTTGTGCTTCTAGTAACACTGCAGTTGTTGAGTGAGGTTAATGATGTAGAAATTGGGGTGATGAGTTGGAGAGTGGTGCGTTCCCTGGCCTGGGAAAACTCGCCTCCACCACCTGTTACCTCTGTCTCGGCCTCTTCTTCCACTGCCTGCCTGTGGAGGATAACACCGGCCGGACTGGCTTCCCACTGCAATGGTTGGAGGTTAAATGGATTCCACCCTGCCGCTCTCTTATCATAACTGTCTCCCATTCTGTCAGAGCAGACCGCAAATGCAATTCCCTAACCTTGGGGTAGACCGACCAAGGTGTCTGTTACACTTAATAAAGTGCTGACCTAAATTTAACTCTACAGTCTGCTACTTATGTGGTCCAGGGGGACCAGGGAACCAGGGAGAGTGGCTTGCTTTTGTTTGAGTGCTGTTTCAAGTGCTTGTAAATTCATCTAAAAAGACATGAATTAGAAATAAAATGCAGTTTCAATGTTTCGTGTAGCAGTGTTACACAGATGCTGAGTCAAGGCAAACACAAGCTCTGCAACTTTTAACCACAGAAAGGCAAACAACACATCATAGAAAATTGGTATTACAATATTTTTCCTGTATACTTGACAGCTGGTTGGTCTTCTGTTAGAGCTGATCCACCAAAAACCACTGTCTTTTCTAGTGTTAATGACCGAGGAAGACTGCTTCTTCACAAGTCTTTTAGTCTCCTTTTCATCTTTCAGAACTTGTTTTTCTCAAAACAAGAAAATGATTTATCATGGGCGCAATTATTCCACTTGCTCCGGTGCACTTTGGAAGGTTTCTAGAAATGAGAGTCACTATCTTGAAACAAAACAGAATAATACAAGTCTGGGCTAGAATCTGGAAAATGTCAAATACAATGTTTTGTATTGGGAACCAATAGCCAATTCTAAGCCACGCTAGTTCATCCCTCAGTCAACCATTTTGGTCCAGTGGGAAATATCTTCATAACCATTCATAATCATTAGATGGATTGCCATGTAATTTTGTACATTTGTGTATTCACATTCCCCACAGGTTGAATTGCAATAACTTTGCTGATCCCCTGACTTTTCCTCTAGTGCCACCAGCAGGTTCTCAGGTGATCATAATGACCAACAACTCCAAACTAAACAACAATACACATTGTACAAAATAAAAGCTCTTACAAACTTGTAACATGACAATGGAGTTACTGAATGTTTTAGAAAAAAAGAAAAAGCATATATATGTATGTATGTATGTATATGTATATGTATGTATGTATATATATATATATATATATATATATATATATATATATATATATATATATATATATATATATATATATATATATTATTTATTTTTTTATTATTATTTTATTTTTTTCTCTCTATGGCCACTCCAGGGCTCCGTAGGTTTCATATATAAAATCCTTCTTCAAAATTTGTAAAATTAATAGACTTAGAGGCAGACTTTAAGTGAGATCAACATTAGAGCATTTTCACATCTAATGTTTCAGACTGGTATGGCTGTATATAGTGTTTCTATAGTCAAAATTCTGCTTTCGTTAATGAAAAAAGTCCTTTATATCCTTGAATATTAATAATTAAATCAGCTGCAGTCTCACAACTAACTCGATGCCTGATCACAGCATTTATCCTTCATATGCTCTTGACTGCAAAGACAGGAGAAAGTGGAGAGAAACCTGCAGAGGAGAAAGCACGGGGCAAAGAGCTTCCACTCTCCTGTGTAGATTTACTGATCTGTCACAACTTTATGTGGTCGAAATGGAAAAGAGAATTGGGCTATGTTTACAGCACCATAAACCTTTCTTTTAAACCCAAGGACTTGGCCACCCTGAAACTGTAGCGTAGCACCCATAAAACTGAGGCTAACGCTGTCTTTTAATATAACATTTATCGATTCTTTTTAGATCTTGTTTTATTTGCTCTTCCTCTCCCACCTCTGGGTTAATAGAAGCGAATCAGAGGACAGCACCGAGGATGCTGAAGGTTTGCATGCTAACAGCATGGAAGAGTGACAAAAAATAAAAAGAGGGAGCTGATGGGAAGAAAGAAAGCTCAGTTTGATGGCTTAATGTTTGTTAACATCTTTCTGCAGTCCAGTTAGGGTTAGCTGTCTTTGACACATTTCTGGATTAAACAGTGTTGATTAGTCGAAACTTCTTATGCCTTTAAAAGATAAGCCTGGCGTTCTACATTTTTCTCATTAACAAACCCCATGACAAGAACAAAACCAACAATGTGTTAGTCCGTCTCTTGTAAACATCTCTACTCTGTGGCACTCAATTCCATTTGTTCCTTCTGAAGATGTAAATCTTCAGAAAATGTAACAAATATATAACTATTTTTTGTTTAAAAAGCCTGAGTAATTTCATAAAACATCTGCTCACTGTAGTTATTAGCAAACGTTACTCAAACAAGAGGAAATAGTGCATTTGTTGGGGACTATTTTTAGTTAATCTGCATAATCTGCATTTTGTGTTGTAGTGAGTATTTCTGGCAGCAAGACTGCTTGTTCATGGTAATGAAGGAACATGTCACCCAGTGCAATGGTGTGGCTCATTGATGTATTTTTAGACAACAATAGAGCTCCATGGCACAAGAGTAAATTGAAAATTAAGGCAAATTTCAAGGAATTTGAATAAAATGTAGGAAAAGTACTATTACAGTTTTTTTGCAATTGCTACACACTTGTTGCGGAATTTGGCCCATCATGTCAAAACTCTACACACAAGTCAAATAAAACAGTTGGAACTAAACATCTCGCCTCTGTCAAAATGAAAATCTGCAACCAAAACCTAACAATCCTTTTTCAAAATGGCATTTTTGCAACAAATGATACACACACATGCAGCGTGTGAATTACTCTTTCAAAGCAGCAACAACACACTGATGTACTTTATACAAAAGCTTCTGTGAATGACGTTGTTGTTGTAAAAACCTGCAAAGGTAAAAAAAAATGTACAGCACTGAAACAAAACACAAAGAAAAGTAGAATTACAGCACAGTAATCAATATGTTACTGTAAACTCACAGAAACAAAAATAATTACAGTAAAATTACAATGCAATGGTAAACAAATAATAGTATTGTAAGGGATGGTTTGGATGGTTTATGGACCCCGCCTTCAATTAGGGTCTGGCCACATGTTTGCAAAGTTCTCAAACAACAGGTGAGCTTACCTGATGTCTGTTTGTGGTTCTAAGGCTCAGACTGTTTGGTGTTCATTTAGTGTATAAGTCTTTTCATGTGTGGTGTTGCCAGTTTCAGGTATGTTTTGCATTTTGAATTGAAGTGGTTTCCCAATGATTGCAAGAGATTTCTTTCTTGAACAAAGTGTCTAATGTAAAAAACAGTGTGTAGTGTTTTGCAAGAAGTGTGATGCAGTTAGAAACAAAGCAGAAAATGTCTTTAACTTTTGTAACCATGCCTTAAACAAAAGCACCAAAAGTACAAAGGTTTTGATGCTTTTGTCTGAGCATTCACTTTCAGTGTGTAAGCAATCGGCAAAACCTGTAATCAGAGATAAAAAAAAAGCCTGTTGTGAAAGTAGAAGTGACCAACTGCACATAAATAGGGTTTCCTGCAGTATGCAAGGAGGTCAAATAGGCAGCATCATGATCACACAGTCATGATCACACACACAGACCCCCAATAGAAGGGATTGTGTAAATTACACAAGGTAGTAGTTGTCTGTATGGGGATAAAGGAAGGAATTCTATAAGCAAATACTGCTAGTTAGTAAATAGAAAACTAAATGTTACTACTTTATTAACAGACATACACTCAAAGGCAACATAAAAGTAAAAAAATCTCCTCCCCCTTAAACAATGTGATAATGTGTGATGTGTAACTTTTGTTAACATCGAAGCTGAGGTTATTTCATTATCATCATTACAATGCTTGGCCTACTGTAGCCTATGCCTCAGGATATTTCTGGCTTAATAATATGATTATTACACAGGCCACAGGTCATCTGTCAACACTGGTGAATCAGATAGTAAAGGTTAAAATCGGTCATAAACACTAAATCTCCTCAGGAATCATTAAAATGTCTGATAGAATTCCACTTTTTTGCTACTCAAGGTCCCACAAGGTGCATGCAGTGGTCACTTTCAGTACATGTGCAGGGTGGAGAAAAGTCAGATATCCACAACAAATCTGAAAAGAATCTCTAAAACTGAAATTAAATACATTTCTTAGTTTTCTATTTTATTTGATTACCCACTTCAATATATAAATAGAAAAACAAACACACAGTTGTCCCCAGAAAAAACAAAAACTTTTTCTCCCTGAAATAATTGAATAAACGGATGATACACGGACCCGACTTCAATAACTTCATGAGTCACAAGCCATGGCAACAACAAGTGTGTCCATGCCGACAGCAGCAAGTGTCCTCTAGAAACTGTGCTGTGCTAATTGCAACACATTTCTGTATTTGGTTGTGTTTTCAGCAGCATGTATTCTAAATGATGCACATGTGTTGTCAAATTAATGAAGATGTTTTCTTAATTTGCTTGTGTTTCATCTATTTGCACCTGTTCTCTTAAGTTGCAGTGGGTTGAGCTCTCAGGGCCCCCGTACTATTTTCAGGTGCAAATGAATACACATTTGTTGTTCAAGTGAGTACTTATAGCACCAGGGGCCAGATGAATAAAACTTTTTTGTAGGTTCAAGACTAACAATGTGTATGCACACGAACATGCATATACATTAGAGAGCTATAGGGACACCCTTCCTTCAAACTATTGACAGGTCCCAATCAGAACGTGCCACGTCACAAGCCCCACCCCCGGAAGTCCCGCCCCGTCCAATCAAATCACGGCATTGCCACCGGAAGTCCTGCCCCGTCCAATCGCTTTAATTCCCTCTCTTTTTCAAATTTTGACAGCAACACAAACCCCCAGTTAACACCATCTGTGAAAAGAGCAGAGCCGGGGGGGTACAGGGGGTCATGAGAGAATCAGAGATAAGAGTTGTTAAAGGGTTTATGGTTCTTGTGCATTAGGAGAGTCAAGACAGCAACAACAAAACACAGAGGTGCTTCTTCTCACAGCCCTGTTTTTTCCCCCCACAGAAGTTCCTTTGACATACTGACATGCTGACAAATAACAGGGTCAAAAAGACCAAATGGCATGACAAGATAAAAAGACGTATGCTCGTTTGTTTATTGCAATGCCGCGTTTGTTATGAGAGCACTACGATATAAAATACGGGCCTGAAAACCCCTCAGGAGTGAAGATGGGCAGCGGTAATAATATTTATTCTACTATTTCGTCAGTATTTTCATCAAGAAGAAAATATTAGGTCTAAATAACAAAACACCTATTTTATAGAAATCACGGTTGATATTCACGCTCCAAGGAATGCACCCTTTACCCAGTAAGTGAAGCCTTTATTTATCTGTTAAATCAGTTTTTATATTCCTGCAGCTTTGTACTTTAAAAAAAAAACAACCTATTTCTTTATTTTCAACAGTTACTTCAGAAGAGCTGGAAGGTTTAAGCTTTACGCAGTCAGAATTCGGTAAATAGGCTACGATTTTCTCTTTGTAAATTGCAACATCCACAGCGTTTATATCAATACTCTGAAACCGTTTACTTACAGATTTCTTAGAAACCGTGGAACGCCAGTTCCAGCCAGAATCCGTCCAAGAGGAGAATACCGGGCCTCGAAGCCTAGAGGGTCCGAGCTCCGTCTGCGTGGCTAAACATCCAACAGCACCCGTCCAAGCGCGACCATCTCTGAGCAAACCGAAGAGAAAGAAGCCGTGTCTTCCTCCAACTCCGGCCGAGGGAGTGGGTTTGGATCAGGAGGCGGACGATTTCCAAACAGAACGCCGGGGAAGGCCGTCTGCTCAGGGTGCATCGAAGAGAAAAAAGTCGTGTGTTCCTCCACCTCCGGCCGAGGGAGTGGGTTTGGACCAAGCGGCAGGAAACATCCAGACGGAAGGCCCGGCAAAGGAGCCCATCGCTGGGCGAGCTGAATCCGGTAAGTCGCTAAAACTTTTTTAAAATCTCAATAATAGCCCGATGTTGTCAGCCTGCCTGCAGGATTCAAATGAAACTTGACTTCCTGTTGTCCGAGTCAAAGAGGGGAGGGTGAGAAGAGTATAGTTCCGGTGACGTGTATCATACAAGTTAGGGAGGGGGTAGCTGCAGCAGCGCCACCTAACACCGGAGGTCTAATGCTTGTAATACAAGAGGGCGATGCAGAGGCTGGTAATAACGTAGGGCATTTATTTTATTGCCTTGTAACATATTCAAAGGGGATTACTTAAATCAAGCAACATTTCTAAATACTTGGGGTGACTGGCATTTGGTTTGTTTATGATTTATATGTTAAAAGTTTCAACAACACAATTTTAAACAAAGTCTTATCATTTCACACACACACACACACACACAGGCACAGACAGAAGTTTAACTTAATATTCTCTCTCACTACAGAGGCGTTGCATCTCGGCTTACAAGTCCACCCTTAACGTCGGGAAAGCAAAAGAACCCCTTCCTTCGAAGCGCAGAGGCTGGCTCTCATGAGAGAACTCATAAGCATAGGACAAACCATCTCTTCCTCCTTTTTAACCCTATGCGAGAAAATACTGTAAATCTTTGTTGTTGTGAAGTTGTTGCACAGTAAGGTGTATCATTTTTGTTGTGGTGAAGTTGTTGCACAGTAAGGTGTATCATTTTTGTTGTTGGAAAGTACAGTGTGACATTTTGTTGCTGGAAAGTAAGGTGTGACATTTTTGTTGTTGGAAAGTAAGGTGTTCCATTTTAACATGGATGAAAACATAGATTTAGGGGCTTTTTACGATCTGGTAGAACGATTGAACCAAATTTCGCCGCAACCCCCAGTAGAATTGGTTGGCATCACAGACGCTGTTTCAGAAATCATTCGAGACCATAGCTTTGAAAACTATTTTCAACCTTTAGAAGATGCTCTCCGGCTCTATGAACAATCCTTACCTCCTACTCTCTCACAGCAAAATGATTCTCAGCCCTCCTCTGCCGCTAGCGTTTTATCAACCCCGACCCCAGCCCCAAATTTAGACGAGTCTGTTCCCCCGCAACAACATGGAGGGAATCCGGGTCAGGAAACTGAACCGACCGCGGGTCCCTCCTCAGCATTAAATGAAAATGAGCGGGTAGATCCGTCCAGAACGGTATCTCGAGCCCGCTTTAACAATCTTGAAATTAGACACGTTAAATTTTCCTCCTCCTCAAAGGGTGCCCGATTATACTTAATTTTATTCACATGTGATGGACAGCCTTCAGGATCTGCCTGATAGAGCAACGTCAGAGGTCAGACGCAATGATGTGATACAGTTGGAGTTGACTGGTGAAAATGTGCGAAATCATGTTTCCTCCACCGTTAACGATGAGGGTGACGCCTTCCTACCGGCGTTTCAAGCCTTACTGGACCGGCTAGTACAATCAAACATGTCAATTATGTCCGACGCCAGCCTAGAACTAGTTGTGCAGGTGGTGCGGAATCCCAGAGGAGGGGTTAAAAGGCTGGCTGAAAAAACTCTAGAATGTGAAATCTTAAAAAAGTAAGCTCGTCACTTGTACGATGTAAACAACACAGAAAACCAACTCTGCTTCGCCATCAGTTTAGCCCATCTTGTCGATCCTAAACTCACAGTCAGGCTACACAGCGAGGCAGAGAGTTTCAACGCTGTGCTGGTTTGAGTGAGCAGTCGTCTGTGGCCTTTAGCGACGTCTTCATATTTGAAAAGATTTTAAAACGCAAAATCATAGTGTTGTACAGATGTAATGAGGATCGGGTCATGTCTCATTTTGAGACAGATTTCCCTAAAACTTCTGACCCGCCTCTGTTCCTGTTTCTATCCCAAAACCACTACTACGGTGTAAAAAATCTTAAAAGGTTTTCTAGGGACACGACAATCCTTTTAAAACACAGATGCGGCGGCCATTGCTCCGTCTGCAATGACCGAGCTTGTACCTGTGATCAGTTGAATCCTGTCTTTTGCCACAACTGTAACCGGACGTGTCGCACTCCTTCCTGTCTCTCTAGACATAAAAAACCTGTAGCAAGGCCGGTGGCTGGGGGGTATGCCAGCGAATGCGAGTTAAATAAGAAATGCCTAAAATGCGGAAAAATGTACTACGCCGGTATGACTAAAGATAGCAAACCACACAAGTGTCCAACCCCTAAATGTAAAATTTGCAAAGCAAAATTAGCTCCGGATTCTGACAAACTCTAATGATTATCAGTGTTACATTCAACCCCTCCCTGCAACCACAGAGCACAATGAGAAATTGATTTTCTATGATTTTGAAACGTTTGTGGGAAAGGACGGTGTGCATCACCCGTACCTGGTGTGTACAAAAACTTTACAGGGTTCAGAGTGGGGTGCTTATGGTTTAGATTGTGTTAAATCTGTCCTCCTGCATTTCAGAAAGCCTCAATATAGAGGGGCTATATTGATAGCACACAATGCTAAAGGATTTGACAGCTACTTGATCCTCAACGGTATGATAAAGTTGGGTTTAAAACCGTCTCTCATCATGCACGGAGGCAAAATCATCTGCTTCCAAGACCCTGATTATGAGATAAAATACATAGACTCCCTGTCTTTCCTCACCATGAGTCTTAGTGCCATGCCTAAGGCGCTGGGCTTCGGTAATCAAACCAAGGGGTATTTTCCTCACGGGTTCAGCTCAGAGGAGCGTTTATACTACACGGGGCCCTACCCTCTGCCGCAAGATTATGGCGTAGAGCGCATGGGTCCCCGTGAGTAGGAAGAGTTTTACGGTTGGTACAGAGAAGCTAGCAGGGGAACCTTTGACTTTGAGAAAGAAGCCAGACATTATTGTAAAAATGACGTTGACATTCTCTTAACCGGCTGTACCAAATTCAGAAATGAGTTTCTTAGAGAAACAGGTGTAGACCCTCTCAGCTGCATCACCATCGCCTCTGCTTGCATGAAAGTGTTTCTCACCAATTTTCTGCCTCCTAAAACTCTAGCGATACCTTCACCCGACGACTACAGGCGCCAATGCAAAACCTTCTCCAATGCCGCCATCCAGTGGTTGGAGTGGGTAGCGCACAGCCAAAACATCTTTATCCAACATGCTCTAAACGAGGAAGAAAAACAGATTGGCAAGTACCATGTAGACGGCTACGCCGAGATCGAGGGTGTAAAGTACGCTTGGGAGTTTCTGGGGTGCTTTTATCACGGTTGTCCGTCTTGTTTTCAACCTCACGAAACCTGTCCTTTGACCGACGCTCCCTTTGAGGAGTTGCACATGGCCAGTGAGGACAAATTACAGACGTTAACGGTATCCGTACGGTCGTCATCAGAGAGCACGAATGGACGGAGATGAAAAAATCCCATCCAGGGGTGAGAGATTTTCTCAAGGGCTTCAAACCTCCGGAACCTCTCTCACCCCGCCAGGCTCTTTTTGGTGGTAGGACGAGTGCCGTCAGGTTGAGGTACACGGCGGGTGAAAATGAATGAGTACACTATGTAGATGTTACTTCCCTGTATCCATTTGTCAACTGCAGCTTTCCTTACCCCCTAGGTCACCCTACCATCATCTACAAAGACTTTGATGAGCCTCAAAACTACTTTGGTCTGATCAGAGCCGTAGTGTACCCGCCACGAGCACTCTTTTTCTCCGTGTTACCCCACAAAACGTCTCACGGTAAACTGGTGTTTACCCTCTGCCAGACCTGTGCAGAAATCAACAATCAGCAGGGCCCTTGCAACCACGACGATGAGGCCAGAGCTTTGACGGGGGTTTGGGTCATGGCTGAATTTATCAAGGCTCTAGAGTTGGGGTATAGAGTCGCAAAAATCACAGAGGTGTGGCACTTTGACAGATAGAGCGATTCCATTTTTGTCGACTACATACACACCTTTATGAGAGGTAAGCAGGAAGCTTCGGGGTACCCGCCAGAGGCGACGGATCACGAGAGCAGGGAAAAGTACATCAGAGACTATAGGGACAATCAAGGCATTTAGTTAGACCCCGACAAAATTGAGGCAAACCCTGAAAAGAGACAAGTGTCCAAACTGTGTCTCAACAGCTTCTGGGGGAAGTTTGCTCAGAGAGGTAACCACACTCAGACCACCCTAATCAGCGAGCCTGAAGAATTTTTCAGCTTTTTATTTTCAGGGAAATACAGAGTCAATTACTTTAGCTTCCTGAATGACAGAACCGCTATGGTTCAATGGACCTACAGTGAGCGCTGTCTCGTGCCCCCCAACAAGGTGAATAACATATTCATAGCCGCATTCATCACCGCTTACGCTCGCTTAAAGCTGTACAGTTATCTGGAGCGGGTGCAAGAGAATGTTTTGTATACAGACACAGACAGATTGGTATACGTGGTGAAAGATGGAGAGACTCCCCTGGAAATGGGTAACTACTTGGGTCAGTTGACGGACGAGTTGGGGGGTGACAGCATTCAGGAATTTGTGGCTGCCGGTCCCAAGAGTTATGCTTACCAAACCTTAAAAGAAAAGAAAGTAGTGCTGCGTGTCAAGGGTATTACACAGACCCAGGAATGCTGTGAGCGGGTCAATTTTGATAGCGTCAGAGAGCTGGTGGAGGGTTACTTAAACAACTCTGAAGAGGGTCTGACTGAGACCCCTCAGCACATCATCACTCGCGATAAAAGAGGGTTTCAGTTGAAAAACTCGTCATTTCTGAAAAAGTTTAGAGTGGTGTACGATAAGAGACGTCTGTTTGCCGACGGAAAAACTTTGCCTTTTGGTTCTTAGAACATTTTGGAAAAATGTCACACCTTGCTGCTATGGAAGAGATTGATTTTGATCCTAGACTGTGTATGCCTTTTTCATGTTTGAGTGTGGGACCCAGCGGATGTGGGAAAACTTATTTTGTCAAAAGTGTACTGGAAATCTGTGAACATGTGATGAATTCAAAACCGGAAAACGTTGTGTGGATATATACTTCTTTTCAACCCATGTACGTTGAACTGCAGAAGATGAATAAAAAGATTAAATTTGTCTCCGATCACCCTGAAGTGGTTAAAATTTTTATGCAGTACAGACATCATAAAAATATGAGCGTCATGATGCTGACGCAGAATGTATTTCACCAGGGTAAACACAGTCGTACCATTAGTTTAAACAGCAATTATCTGGTGATGTTTAAAAACCCTCGCGATAAATTACAGATGAACGTATTAGCTCACAAAAGTCCTTTTTCTTGGAAAGTTTCGAAGACGCCACCAAAGATGCCCACGGATATTTAATCATCGACCTCACGCCCGCCTGCCCAGAACAATACAGACTGAGGTCGGGTGTGCTTCCTCATCAGTGGCCGGCCGTTTATATCCCCAAAACAAAGTAAGCCATCATGTCAACTCGGTTAAAAAGAAACGCTCCCTTACTAAAAGCTCTGTACCATGCCACGCCTCAGAAACGTAATGACATCCTCACCCACTGCTCCCCTGACTTTCTCCAGGCTCTGTGCGAGATTGCTTTAAATCTTTTGAAAGGAAACATCCCTCTGTCTCCGACTCAATACAAGAAATTAAAAAAACAGAAGAAAGTTATCAGACTGTTGGTGGATAAAAAAAACCAGCCTAAAACGCAAAACAGCAGACTCTGAAGAAACAGTCGGGAGGTTTTATTTTACCCATGCTTACAGCAGCCATCCCTATGATTGGAGAGCTTCTAGGAGGAATCAATAGAAGAAAATAAAATGTCTCTGAGGACGGCGCAGAAAATGTTTCTTGTCTCACCCCACCAGTTAAGGCGTCTGACTCATTCGGAGTCGTCTATTAGACAAACGGCCGAAGACGATTTGGATGCGAGAATGAGAGCGATATTAAACGAGCCGGGATTGAGCATCGCCAGGTACATCATGAAGAAATTAGCGGAGATGGATGGACTCAGAAAGGGGAATTTGTTTACAAGGGCAAGATCGTGAAAGGGTCTCATATGATTGATTTATTTAAAAATCTTTCGCTCTCTTGTAAAAAATCCAGAACCCTACCGCCTAAAGGCTGGACGAGTTTTTTAAGTACTTTGACGGAACTCAACATCCCCTTATCCTGTGTAAATAACCCACGAGCTCGAGATCAATACCGTCGTCTCAAAACGAATGGGGCCCTGATCGGATCTGAAGAAGAAGAAGAAGAAGAAGAAGTCGTCTCTCCCAAAGACCGGACCGTAAAAAGGAAAACAACATTATCCCCACGCTGGATTACATAGCAGAAAGAAAGCCTAGATTGCGTAAAACAAGAAAATCTGTGCATTGGAACAACCTTCCCCCCATAAATTTTATTGTAATTTAATTGCAAGAGACGAGTCGATGTTTTTTCTTCTTTTTTTTTGTCTTTTCTCAATAAATTGTTTATTACTCACATTCAGAGTCTACAGACATTTTTTCTTTCTTGTTGTTTACAAAAAGCAGAAGCAGAAAAAATTAAAGGTTACAAACTATTTATTATCATTATTTTAAAAACAAAAAGCAGAATCAATTAAAGTCTACAGACAGCTTTTAATGGTTTTAAGAAAAAACCAAAATCAGAATCAGTTAAAGTCTACAGAGGGTACACGCATCTCACAAGTTGTAACAATCTTTAAACATTTGTAAAGAACAAGCCCTATGGTTGAAAGATTCGGAGCTTTGACTTCTGATACAATGCTGATATTTTTTCACAATGTTGGACGCCATAAGATCATTTTTTAAACACATCATCATGATACAAAGACAATACTCGTTCAAAAGATAATCCGCATGCCCGGTGGCAGAGGTAATATACGCAGTGTTGACCGCACACGGTGGACAGAGGGTGTTGAAGCTGAAGGTTGTGGTAGAATACCCGGCAAGTCCCGTTATGGTTTTCCAGAAACTGTAAGATGCTCGACGGGTAATGAGGAAAATCCGGGGGTAGTCCAAAAGAGTCAAAAGGTTGCGTTACCGTCCTCCTCCAGAGTTAAAGATAACCAGTGCTCCCCAGGTTCGTGTCCTTTATGCGTGTTTACGATAAAGTAAGCGGGGAGTCTAAACGAACGACTCAGTAAAGGTAACTGATCAGAAGCCCACACATCGCAAAAAACATAACTGATGATTATTCATTCTTCTTGTTTTTTTTAATAATAATCCACCAACACCTGTCTTTTAGAGTTGATCTCTAGAATGGAATCGTAACAGGCGTAAACAATAAGGGTGGCAGTATGGGGTAAGGGAACTCTGAATCTCAGTTCCAGTCTTAAAGTTCCGTTGGACATGGGGGACAAGGCTTCGATGTCCTCGCCTGGGTTGAGAACAAATAAAGAGTATCCGCTCTGAAATTCCTTGCGGTTGATACTCGGAGGTAAATCTTTAAGATACACCCCGTGGCGACAAACATGTTGTAAAACTCTCTGACAGAAGTCCCCTGGTTAAATTGAGGTTGAAAAGCCTTGGCTGGAACCTGTCTGCCGTCCTGACAGAGCTAGATATTCCATGTCATTATGGGCAAAATTGAAGGGGGACAGGTCTCTTCTCCCCGTGAAGGCTTCGTGGTTAACCATCCCTACAACCACGTACTTTGGCATGGTACCCAGAAAGAGGTTCTCCTGGTTACAAATTCTAGAATTCTGAGGGATGGAGTATGTTTTTACATTAATGCGCGATAGAGGGTATAGGGCGTTACCCTTCATTAAAGCAGACGCGTGACCTAAACGAACAGCGGAGGCAACGGTCACTTTTCATAAAGAGAGACGCGCCTAGTATTCTCAAATGGAAAGTCGAGTCGCCGGGTCCCATGAGGCAAAAGTCATTGCTGGCGCGGGTCAGTTTAATTCTCAAGTCTACAGAGTTCAAAAGAAGCCCCTCACAGAAAAACATGTCCCCGTGGAGAGGACCCAGCAGTTGAACCTCTCTAGAACCGGCGGTAAACCGACCTCTCTGATTTAGACCTCTATTAGGCCCGTTATTGATCACTATAGAGTCTATAGCCCCGGCCGTGTCTTTGTAAAACAACCCGGCGCTGAATTGCCCGTCTAACATATCCGCTGAGTAGTTGAGCAGAGTTTCGATCATAGCCCTGTAAGGGTGCGTGGTGCTAGACTGTGAAATCAACCTATCTCCCAGAGTAACGTCGCATTGGCTAAAAATGGTATTCAGAGGATAGTTGATGAGCGCCACTGGCTCTCCGTCCTGCAGGTCGGTACCGTCCGCATTGGTAATTTTCAGGCGGAGGTGTAACAAAGTGTTGTTCAGATCCAAATACTTTTCACCGTCTCCGTGGATAAAGAACTCAATGGGGCCTCTGTCGGTAATGGCTGATAAAGGTAAAACTTCCACGTAGACCTTATCTTCGATAGAAAGCTGCGTCATGGGGGCTGAAAATAAATCCAGCTCCCCCATAGTACACTCAGCAGATTTATGATGTAACAGGGCCATGGTTTCTCTTGTCTAAAATATGTCTCCGCTCCGGACTGAGCTCCTCCCTTTAGGTCGGTTTCTTCTGACTGATTTTCTCTTTTTTGAGTTTCTGCGTTTTTTACTTCCCTCTGTAATGCGATCTCCCGGCGGTCTCTTCCTCAGTCTCCGCGACAAAACTATTATACCGCCTGATCCTTCTTGACTCTGGTTCTTGGTAAATTTCCCCATCGTTTGGCTTATCACGTCGGAGGCGATGTTGGAGGCGGCTGATTTCAGATGAGGTTTAGCAATGGCGAAACCTCTTTTCACCAGAGGGGATACAAACGGAAACAATTTTGAAAATATAGAGCCTATACCTCGGCCGTACATGACGGGCGCTCTGTAAAAACCGGGCAGAGTGCCGCCGGCTTGATTTTCATAATAACTCACAAAATGATGAGGATCCGATCTCAAAGACACCTGTGCCATAATTGTTCCCTAAGGCAAAGCTTTAACAGGCCTAAAATGCAGTTTCACAATAGTTTTCCCGTAGGTAAAGTTTACCGGGACGTTCTGATCCGTTTTAATCTCAATGTGAATGTTTTCAATATGTTTCTTCACCACAGGTAGATAGTCGGCAGGGTTAAAACACTGTGTGACTATTTCACCAAACGTCCCCTCTACTTTAACCATGCGTAGGAGAGGAGCGTAAGCGTCACCCACCATCTGATGACGGACCACGTCGCTATAACAGTAAAGCTGATAGAACCCCGACTTTATATCAGCCGGGTAGGGAGCCAGTCTCGCGTCAAACTTAAACCACTCTCCCGGTTTGAATCCCAGCATGTAAGCCACGGGTGGAAAAAAGCGCAGATGGTATTGACCGCCTGCTTGACATTCATATCTTTTTTGAATCGAGCTATAATTGAATTGAATATCGGTTCCAACTTTTTTAAGAAAAGCTTCCACCTCTTTCTCAAGCTGAAGCAGATCCGTGTAATAACCCCCCCTAAACCTCAGTTTAGGCGGTGGACCTCGGACTCTTGATTCTCGGGGTTAGGTTTTTGTCCATGTATAGAGTAGGTAACGTCTCGATGACTGTCTCCTTTCATTAATGGGCGGTGGACCTCGGACTCTTGATTCTCGGGGTTAGGTTTTTTCCTCCAATCAAAGTAGGCATCGTCTTAAGGAATGTTAAACCAGGTGTGCGGGTATGAAATCTCCGTCAAGGCTACCTGCCATGAGCCCTCTAAATTAATATGCTGCGCTAAATCCACCCTAAAACTAGAACTTGTATTGTTTTTAAATACATCGAGGCTGGCGTTGGAGGGCAGCGTCACATAAAACCCCTCGCCCGACATTTGATCCATGATGTTATGAAACAAATGAGAAAAGAAAGTAGGTTTTATACATTTTTCAGTTGAGAGGCTTTGACCCAGCTGTTAAATTTTTCGGGCCAGTTTTTCCAGCGTTTTTCACCCCCGACGGTACGTCGTCTCAGAATTTTCTCCACCTGATACAGCTTGTCTTTAGCCAGTTTTACTTTTTGCAGCTCTGCCTCGTAAAATGATCCCTCGATAGGTTCTCCGTCATAATCTTTGACTCTGTATACGGGGGAAACCGGGGAATGCAATCGCATATGGTAAACACTTCGTCTGTAAAACTCTGTTCATATTTTTTATCAAACACTCCTCTCAACTTTGATATTCTGACGAGATCACCCTTCTGGAAATTCATCTTGAATTTGTCCTTGTGACGGACGGGGAAAGTACCGTACAGGTTTTGAAACACTTGAAAAGTCGTTCTCCGACGTCACCTGCAAAGGCGTCATTTTGATACTTTTGTGATAGCTGTGGTTATAGCTTTTCACCATGTCTTGTAAGACGTCTAGGTATCGTCGGGTGTTTTTAGATGTAAAATATCTCCACATTCTAGTTTTTAGCGTGCGATTAAATCTTTCAATCACAGAAGCCTTTAGATCGCTGGCTGTGGCAAAATGTATGATACAGTGTTTCTTCATCAAAGCCTCAAAACTCTTGCTAAAAAACTCTTTACCGGCGTCCGTTTGCAGCTTCTCCGGCGTCTGACTGTCTTTTAAGACGGACTCAAAGGCCCCTAACCACCTCGGCGGCGGTTTTTTTCTTTAAGACACGTACATAAGCCTTTTTTGAAAATACGTCTATGACCGTTAATAAATAATTAAACCCGTCATTATGTTCTGCCAAGGCTTGCATGTCACAAAGGTCGGCTTGATATTGGCCTAGGGACAAACACTCTGTTTCTGGTAAAATGTGTTCTGGCAGGTTTATGCAGAGTATAGGCGTCCTGCTCCGATAAAAACTCTTTGACGTTTTCAAGTTTGACTTTCGTACCCGTTTCATCTCGCACAGCCGCGCGGAGACGTTCTACGCCTCCGAAGCTGCCTGGATGAGCGGGGTTGTAATACACTTTTTTCATGAAACGTTTCTCCGCCATCCTGTCTGTCGTCTTACCTTCAGCAGTATCTGAGGTTTTACTGAAAAACACAAGCGCGAGGGTGCTTCTTTATTCTGTTCTTTATTAATCCATCGTTTACAAATTAAAAAGAAAACAATGCATTGTAAAGGGTATTCATTTGTTTTTTTTTGTTTTTGTTTTTTTATTACCAACCACATGCGTAACACAAGATAGCATACGTTTTGTGTACAAGAGTAATATAGTAGACTAACATTTTAACATCTTTAAGGCTTGGTCTAATATGGAGCAATCTAGAGTATTGCGAATAGCATAGTGTAATTTTTTCAATTGAATCGCAATATTCACAGACACATTGCTTTGCAGGTAAAAACACACCACGTCAACAAACAAGGCATACAGGGTGAACAAATGGGAAACTTTTATATCGACCGTATCTTTACTCCATTCTGTCACAATTTTTCCAAAAGTGTCTGACAAACAAGTTTCACTTATACAGAGGGTGCGCTGTACAATCAGATCCCAGGATGAAGCATGGGCTCGTACTTTAACAAAAACGTTTTCCAGTCGTTCGATTTCTGCATCTCTGATAGAACCGTCCGTATTGTTGTGTTTAAAAACTGTTTAATGGCCCGTTCCAAAAGATCTATTAACTGACAAACAACATCACAATCCTCCACAGAGCTAACAAGTTTTATCCAGTAATTACCCATTTTATTGATCTTTGTCCCAACAGTCCTTCATCACTCGAAGCTGGCCTATTTTCACCACATCCTCCCTTATCAGGTTTTCGTACATGTCGTGGATAACGTCGTAGATCTTCCTCATTGATTTCAGTTCATGTAAAAGCGTCTCTGCGACTGTTTTGACTCTGACCTCGTCCGCTTGGATGTTGCGCATGCGTAACAGACACTGAATGGTAGGAATGAATCGGGGGGTCCAGAGTCTTTGCATCAGCCGGTAAAAATTGGTCGAGTAGAAATCATCCTCGAGTATTTCCAAACACTCGTGTTGTCTCTGGCTGGGGTGGTTAGTCAGACAGCCGTGGCAGGCGTCTTTCCGGTAGTTACCCAGAGTAATGTTGAGCAGATGGAGCACGGCAGTTTTTACAGCGTTGATGAACACGGAGAACACCCATCCGTTGACTTCATCTTTCTCGGGGGTCGCTGCTCTCAGAGGAGATGAGGGAGAGGGAGAGTCCGTAACGTCAGTCGGAGGAACCGCCGGGGGAACCGTCGGGTGAGTCGCGATCATCCGGAGAGGGTGGGTTCGGTGAAGGCTCTGTCGGAGGCTTCTTCACCATCCTCAGACGAACGGGCTTGGGACAATCACAAGTCAGCCCTTCATCGTCGGACGAGTTACACGGCGGATGTGGGTCCGGCGAAGGTTGTCGCTCCCAAAAGGTTGTTAGACTGGTCTGGCTCAGGTTCCATCCGTTGCTCTCCATGTTTTGTTTTGTCCTGTTGCTCGTTGTCTGACTGCGTCAGGTTGTTTCTGTCGGTCGAGGTTTGACTGTGTCCCCAACGGGTACTCCTTATATTGCGTGGTTAGGGTTGTGGAGGCGTGGCGGGGGCGTGGTTTAAAAGATCATAGCTCTCTTTGTGACTAGACCGTCCCTCCAGTTGCAACAGCTGCGAAAGAGAGAAGTGAATCGCTCAGCTTCTTCTTCCATCTTTTCAGACCAAGCAGCGACCGGCAGGTCTAACAATGTCCGAAATACCCCACAATCGGAATTAAAACACTCCAAGACGAAATGCTCTACAGCTTCCTTTTCCCCGGACCTGCGGAGGCTGACGCGGAAGAACCATCGACCAGAGGGTGAAGTTTTGGTCTGCCACACAGCGCAGGTAACAATTTTTCTCGGAGCTTCTTCGTCCTCCACGTCGAAACATTCCAATCTTGCTCGTTTAGCGGGTGTAGCGAGGGTTTGCTCGTCATCCGTCGTCTCCTTACTCCCCGTGAGATGATGCATCAGCAGTTTGAAGTCGTTGGACGTCAGCGTAGCTATGGCGGTCACAGGCCCCAGCGTTTCACCTTCATCCAGCTGATAAAAACAAAGATCGCCAGTTTCATACTTGAACACATAGCCCCAGAACCCTCGCAGACCGTAGGGTTCTAAAGGCCATTCTTCTTGCAGAGACTCGGGCGGAGGCACCCGAGTTCTACTCAAATAGACGATGCGTTTCTTCGGAGCGTCCGTTAGCGAGGTTAATTCTTGATAGATTGTGACTGGCGTCTCGATAATGAGCGCCTGAGCCGGTGTTGTCTTAGACGATTTAGAGTCTTCCATGTTTGTTCGTTTGTTTCTCTCTCTTCTTCTCTCCAAAACTGGTTTAAACTAAACGGTTAAACATGGGTTAATAAAGGGGCTAAGAAGGCTGATTGGGACCTGTCAGTAGTTTGAAGGAAGGGTGTCCCTATTTCTCTTACATTCTTTGTCAGATCAACTGAGTGGTTATGCATAGTTCTGTTTTAAAAATCTCAATTAATGTGAAGTTGGGCTCACATGCTCAAGCCTGATTTCCACTCCCACAGTTAGCCATAAATGGATGTAGCTACACTCTTAATCAACTGTATGCATATCAATACCTCAGTCTATCAATGAACCGAAAGGGCAAAGAAGAAGTGCAATTTCACTGCGTTGTATCAGTAAGGTGTTCATTATGTCACAGCACCCAGCTGAAAGTGATGCTGATGAGAGCTGTGATAATTCTGTGAATTTGTCACTATAAGATACATGGGCTTTGGATACACATTGATCAATGTATTGTTGATATGGGCATTCTAATGGAATTTGTTGGCAATAAGTAAAATATAAATATCCCCAGTCTTGCCTATTTATACCATGTTTGGCAGCAGCACTATCAGTGGCCTTTTTGGGGAGTCTGATCAAGCAATATTGCAACTGTCACTCTCTGCCTCCTCCCATAGCACTGCACGTTGCCTCTAATTTTCTCTCTCTCATTCTGTCTGAATAGAAGGGGAGACAAAATAGCACTGTCTGAGGAGGTTTATTATGAGAAAGAGAGGCAGGATCGGGCTGTTAATTTCAAGAATTTCAGAATGAGGTTTGCTGCTTCAGACAATGTACATCCCCAGGTCTTCTTACCCCATTCTCATTTTATTGTTACATCTTCACAGACATATATTTCATGTTGCAGACACTAATTGCAGAGCTATGGCTAGAGTCCCCACAGTGAGCTGATGGGCGACTGTTGTTTTCTTCTAATAGACTGCTTGATCCAATTTCAAAAAGTTGAGCCATTTTATAGGTGATTGTTACTTAGATTGTTTATTGGGTATTTGGAATATATAAAGATAAAGCATAAAACATCTATATCTTAAAGGACAATATAAATAATTCTCTTAAAATATGTGATTATTTACCTCTGGTTGCTCTGTGTTGATAGGGAATATAACAAGGTGCTCACCTTTTGTTCAGCCTTTCACTCTTCAGTACCATACAACAATGAATATTCAGTTCCCTCAATAGGCTGAGGGCCTCTTTCATTAAGTCGGAGTCATGTAATTTAGATTAGTACTCAAGTACGTCAGATGTCGACAATCCTTCCTTGTTTGTTAAGGGAGGAACTGGTCCATCTGTCCGTTCATCTGTCCATTACATGCTATATGTCACATGCTACTTAGAGAATTTTGTATCATTGTTTCATTCCAGCAATTTACAATTGCAAAAATCACTTCACAGCCCAGCGCTGCTGGGGGCAGGGTTTGGGTGTATTTACCACTGCTCTTGCAGCAAAGGCATGCTTTTTAAATGGCACTTATTGTTAATGATAATCTTTTTCATTTTCTTTAAGGATATTTTGGTCCAACTTGTATTTATGTGTGTTCTGCTTTATCAGACAGTGCCATGAAGTTGATTCATGATAACTAAGGTCCCATGAACACACAATCCATCTGGAAGTGTTTGGATTCATAAATTACCAGATAATCCATTAATTATCTAAATCCATTTATCCTGTGTGGGGAGCTAGAGCTTATCCCAAAACGCACTGGCCGATAGGCATGGTACAGCATGGACAGGCCACCAGTCTATCGCAGAGCTATACAAAAAAATACATTTCAAATTAAGGTTTCATGTGCAAATATAAAAACATGAATATTTCATGAATTATGCTAATTGTATGATTGTGATTTGAGATATTACTTAAAATGAATGTTGTGGCGAGTCATGAACATTTACTGTATACAATAGTTCCTACATGGAATTAATTTGTTGTACTCCATACATTTGTCCGTATTGTACAAAAAACACTTTGTAGTCATTTATTTATTGTAATTTACAAAAAAATGATGTGTTTTTAATAGTCTTTGGACAACAATGGAGCTCTATGGCACAGAGAAATAACAGATCAGGCTTTGGAATGCACACAATACTTGTTAGTAGGATACTTTAAAGCTGGGGTAGGCAGAATCTGTGCAACCTAGGCAAAACCTTCCGCCTCTCTCTCTGCTGCCTCGTATCACTCCGCTAAGCCCCTCCCACCAAACCCACAACTTCGACCGGCAGCAGAAGGAGTCGGTTCCCCTGTGAAACTGTATCCCTTGTAGGGCTCGCTCTCCACGGCCTCACCGAGACCGCGGTCCCTCCCACCGTGACTTGTTTTCTCAAAGACGCCCCTCCAGTGCTTCGCGGCTGCAGAGCAGAGCGCCCCAGGCTTCAGAGGCAGCTGCAACGCCGTCCAGCAGCGGGAAGAGAAGCTAGTACACCACTGTCCCCTGTGAAAAGTTATTCCCCACTGTTTGTCATCATGCCTCTCTGCCACTCGTCGTCACGAGCACCATGGCATTGAACGTAATGAGCCTGAAGATCCGTGTGGAGCCGGGACGTGTTGTTTTGTACTATATGCTGCTGTAGGCAAAGGAGGTGTTGGAAATTTACCACAAGTTTCAGGATTTTCGACAGGATTTTCCTCCACTGAATCAGGTTTTCACCGTATGAAGGGACATGTACACACATCTGCTCTTGTAGCTCAGCCAATACGAACACACCGTCTCTCTTAAATAACCTGTGATAGGCTAAAGTCTAGCATCACGGGATAGATTTTCTGAAGCCTGAAAACAGAGCCAAGAGGGGAGGCTGAAGTAGAGGTCTGCTCTCAGACCACTTGAATTACAATATGCTGCACAGTTAATATGGCATTTTTGCCCAGTGACGCCAAAATAAAAACTGCCTACCCCAGCTTTAATTGTTGGTTTGGGTCTTTTCATAGGATCTGTTGACAATAAGAAAAATACTGAATATCACCAAACTTATACTTTTCAGGTATCTTGTGGAGTTTTTGGCCGCTAGTAACACAATTGTTTTTCTGAGCAGGTCCCCTTTTTTGTATTGCATGCATGTGAAAAAATGACATGCATGTGCACAGTGTTTGATGCTTATTCACTGATCAGTTAGTGGCGGTTTTGGCCAAGAAGCGTAGCAATTAGCCAACAAAGGCAAGGAAGAAGAAGACGACGACAGCTAGAAAGCAAAGTGTCAAAATATTGAAAGAAAAATCTACTTTGGAAATGGGTTGGCCAATAAAATAAATTTACTCTAACATGTTTGTTGGACCTCTGTATGGATATACATTTTGGTGAGAGATACAATGTAAACATATTTATCAAGAAAATTCTACAGGGTCACTTTTTTGAACAATACTAGTCTACACTTTATTCAAGTACAGACATGCTTTGAGCTGAATGCCAATATCAGCATGCTATCATGCCAATGCAAAGCAGGTATAATGTTTACCATGCACACCATCTTAGTTTAGCAGATTTGCAATACCTTAATACCTTCAAAATGTCATTAATTTTGAAGGTATTAGGTCATAAACCGAAGTATTGGATACATTAAAATTCTGACCAGGGATCACCAAATCCATCCTAGGGGGATTATGAATGTGTGTACCAATTTTCAAGACAATTCATAGTTGCTGAGACATTTCACTCAAAAAACAAAAACAAATCTCAGTGGGGCCAGAGGAAAACATTTTGGAGATCACTAAAACTGGCACAAAAATCTTCTGCCAATCTATAAAGTAGATGCTGCGATGTATGGCAAGATATATTGAGGATTCATCCTTGGGGGACCACAAATGTGTTCATCAAATTCCACTTTGTTTTCTTTGTATATGTATGCATGCATTTCAAAGTTATTAGTATTCACCTTGTTGTGCTTTGCCTGTCTAGGATGCATGACATTGATGCTGAGGGCCACACTCTAGATGAGATCCAGGTCCACATCAGTAACCAGGACTTTGATGATGACACTCTCTACACCCCACTTTCTAAAAGGTGAGGACCAGACCAGTATTTATTGGTTAATAACTATTAAAGAAACTGCAGTCATGTATTTTAATACCCAAGAAGAAAATACTGTCTTTAAATATTGTGATGGCCCCAGAGCCTTGTTACCTTGGTCCTGTGTACTGTTTGTGTGGTTTGTGTGTCTTCCAAGACCTTGGCTGGGTGCAGCTGAGGTGCCATCTCGTTAACTGGGAACACCTGTCCAGTGTTCCTGGGTGATTTAAGCCCAACTGTCGAAACGCCAGTGCGTCGGTGCCAGGCTCTGCGTGACCTAATTATTCTGGAGCAAAATTTGGTGCCAGAGTGCATTGCAACTTACATCAGTGAATGGAAAGATTAGACAGCAGCTGAAGGACACAGGGAAAATCCCTCTGCCGGGGGTGCATATTGGTCTGGTCGTCCAGGAAGACAGTTTGGGCTGGAGCAGGAAAATAAACATGGTGCTCATGAGTCCGACAAAATTTGTAAAATTGCAAATTTCAATCAGGGGTCAAAGTTCTCATCCCACTTGTTTGCACAAATTCTCAAACAACTGCGCATTAAGCACAATCTGCTTACCACGCACAGAGCCAAGGTGCTTTGAAGTGTTTTCAAACGCTTAAGTCAATGTTGTGCATATTGTGCCAAAATGAACGGAGACTGGGAAGAAGGTTTACCGTGGCTGATATTAGCTGCTAGGGAGGTTGTCCAAGAGAGCACAGGGTTTAGCCCCAACAAGCCATACTGTGCAGGGTCCCTTTGCATTTTTGCAGGACAATTGGAGAGAGGCACAACCACCACAAAACCTTACTGAGTATGATAAAGTCTTCAGGAATAGGCTTTATAAAGCCCAGGAAGAGGCTAAAAACAAGTTGTGCTTGGGCAAGATCAAAAAACGTTATGATCGGCAGGTTGAGGATTATGTTTTTCTCCCAGATCAGGTGCTTGCTCAGACTTCTGTAAGGTGAATAATGTTACAAAATCAGACTCTTTTCCACCTTCCCATATGGAAGACTGGATTGACCGAGGGTGGTCGGCTAAGTTTGTTAGTAAGTTTGATCTGCTGAAGTGCTACCGTTGTCAGAGAGGCCATGATACATTGCTACATTCATTACGTCCACTGGGTTATATTCCTATACAGTGATGCCCACCTGCCCAGACGCCGTGTCAGTCCCTTCGCCCTTCACCAAGCTCTGAATGCTTCTTTTCTTTGCATTGCCTTATTTTGTTTTACACCGACAACATGGACCCCACACTAGCCATTGCATTCATGCACTTTCTTATACCACTGATCCTGACTTTCCCCTGAGTGCAACAAACTGAACAAGGCTGCATAACGTGGTTATGAATTTCATAACCAGCAAAATTCCATTTTTGAGGAGTGTTGTTATTTTTTTTGAAAGTTACATAGTCTTAGCTGCATTGTGAATGCAAACTTTTGCTGTTGTCAGTAACCAGTACTTTGGTTCATGACCAAATCCCTGCAAAACTAATGACATACACATCCATCCTGTTTCAGACACTCTTCTGGCAGGAGGCTGCAGTCCATATGGACCAAAACCTCACATCACAAGAGTTTCTTCCCATACGCAGCTGGACTCATCAACAAGGCCCGGGACCCCCCACTGACACTGTCTCTCATATTTGTGGTCATGGTCCCAAGAGGATAAATACTAATGTTTCTGGTGATACCCAGACCTTTCATCTGGTGCCATCATCAAGCCCAAAATGTCTACTTGTATACAAGAGATAGGAAAATGTATTAGGGCGGATGACCATCACATTTACAGAGCACATTCATGCTCATCAGATGGTTAACTTTTTCCATTTGGGACACTCCATGACCTTTCCTCTAGCGCCACCCCTGGGACAAATTTTACATTCTTAACTTCACTACAAGTCTAGACTAAAGACTAGGCAAAGAAGGCGGGCAGAGGTAAAACAAGAGTGAACCTCAGATGGGCATTCACTTGATGGAGAGAGCTGCGGGACTTGAGAGGGTTCCAAACCGACATTCAGTTGGCATTCTTTCTACTAGATCAGTAAGTAACTAAACCTGCCTACTTATTAACACTACTGGGTGTTTTACTCAGCCTTTGTCATAGCACTGAGATTGGGGTTTCTACTTCAAATTGGGATTGTTACGGTTGTTTCTTGCTTTGGGCAGTTGCCAGTGGTCTAATGGTAGTTACTTGTTTGTGCAAAGCAATACTCAAACTTGATCATTCATGGAAATTTGGAAACAAATGCATTGTGTCCTGTGTTGTTGGTAGTTACTGCGCCAACAATAATACCACTTGGAAACGCTAGGGGGGGGGGGGGGTTGAAAAGATGTCTATTGCCACTTTAAATTTGTTTTGAGAAATGTCATCACATTTTGTTCGATTTATTTTTCTGAAATGTTGTAGGTCTTTTTGGTTGATTTGTGTTGTGAGATGTTAAATTTTTTGTCTGTTAATGTACTCTGCAAAATGTCAGTTTGTGTTTGCTTTTGTCAATTTTCTAAAATATTGTGGTTTGTGAACAGTATAAATGACAAGAATAGACAACATGTCAGATCAGATATTTTCCAATGCTGTCTGACAGCAGAAAATCTTGTCAAGTGTTTTTGAGCCCCATCAGAATGAAAGAGCAAAGGCTTCTTCATAGAGCAAACATATTTGCTCTGATGCTCAACAATAATACAAAACCATTGGTCACCCACCCACAGTGGCACCAAATGTCAATTAAGTGAGCGGTGCATATTACTTTTCCTACTGTAATCTGTTCCTCGTGACAGATTACAGTATGTCTAAAGGAGACACATTTAATCTGCTGTTGGTGTCACAGGGGTGAGTGCGAGGGAGCAAGGAATAGGACCAAAATTCAGACATTTGAGCAGTTCAGGGATTTAATGACAAAAACAGATGTACATAAGCTTACTGTATGGTAAGATAGGCAAGGGTCAAAACTGGGAAGGCAGTCCCAACAGGCAAATTTATCCAAAGTTTTTAGGCAAAGAATTATCAGTCCGTGGATCTCAGGCAAAAGGTCAGGCAGGCAGGTACAGGTAAGAGGGTAACAGAGGCTCAAAAGACTGGGACAGGTGGAAAAGTCAGAGGGCATCTGGTAGACAGGTGGAGAATGGCAATGAAGGGGGGGAATGTGGCTGGAGGGAAGGACAGTGAGGCAGAATGTGTCACAGTGGGGAGTGTAGACAGCAGAGAAAGGACCCAAATGCAGCACAGGCTGACTGGAGAAGTTTAGTGAAAGCAACAGCGCTCACGGAAATCAGGACTCAAGAAAACCAGGTTTGGGTGACAAAAACACAAAAAGCAGGACACAAGGGCAACAGGACACAAAGAAATCAGGATGAACCAACACTGGAACAAAGGAAGTGGACCGGTATATGTAGGGAGAGGCTGATGAGACAAGTAAAAACAGGTGAGCAGGTGAACGAGCACAAGTCTGATGAGGGAAGTGAAAACAGGTGTGTAGATGAGTGGGGCAGTCAGGTAATGTGGAAAGGAAAGAAAGTCCGAGGGCATCTGGTGGACTACTGAAGAAAAACACTGGGAAAACATAAATATGGCTGGAGAGGAGGGACAGGGAGACAGACTGTGACAGAATGTGACAGATATGATTCACCAAAACTGCATGAGGAAACAACTGCAGAAAACACACACAATGCACCACCACTGCAGCAGTAAGACAAAATGTGGGAATAGTAATCAGGGGAAAGCATGGAAATCAGAGCATATCGGTTCCTGGTTTGTGCCATAATGAAATATGACAAATGATTTATGTCTAGCATTTATTATACTATGGGAGGTAATTTGTTAGACTGCAAATGCACAGACGTCCCCTTTTGTAATTGAATCACAGAAAATAATGAATATCCTACTTTGTTTAGTCTGGCTGTTTGTCTTTGTTTTCCATTGTTTTGTTTGCTCCTAGAAATTAATTATGCCATACATTATGCAAGTTCCTTTGATTAAACCTGGGTTATAATTTTACCAGGCATTTCAGTCAAGAACTATTGAAAGAAAACATTTTTTTTTTCCTTTTCAATAATATCAAAAGGATTATAGATATTGTATGTTTTGATAGTTGAGGGAAACTTGAATGAAAAAGCTGCTGTATGTAATCATAGACACACCTCCAACACAGATGTGGACTATCATGCAATTATGGGCTGTATTTAAGCACTTTATGATTGATATGTCTTGAGAAAGGTCCTTGTGACTGAAACGTCAATCGTTTTTTAATAGATCAATGCAGAGGTGATAAGTGTGTACGGGAAATGACTTTTTTTCTATGGAATTGGATTTGATTCTCTGCACCACAAAAAAGACAAAGCAAGTGGTGTGTGTGTTGCCTTCTACTCATCAAATACAAAGAATATTGCATGAGCTTGAAAGTTCATTCTTGATCAAATATCTTTAAACTCAAGGTTCATTTACAAGCTTTTCCCAGGGCTTTTGATCATACAGCCTTCTTCAGCAAACCTGAGCAAGTTCCGTTTGCTGATGAAGGTCATTAGATACAGTCAAAAGATCTGAAAAAAGCTAGTAAGTGAACTTTGAGTTTAGAATAATTTATCACAGATAAGGGGATTTAGCCGCAATGAAACTGGACTTTTTAAACAGAGTACCTTCAAGAATGGCAGCAAATTCGACATTTATGCCATAAAGGACAAGAGTGCTGGGCCTCCCTTCTGTGCAACAGTGTCCATTTCTCCCCCTGGCCATGAAAATATGTACATATTTTTATAAGGGTGCAGCCAACTGCAAAGTAAGCAACACCTTTAATCGAGCTTTCATATGTTAAATGAAATCACGCTACACATGGTATGCAATTCTGTGAACCAAAGTGAAAAATCAGCATTAACTTCCCTTTTAACCTCAGACCACTGAAATTCTTTTGTCATTCCCACTTCCCACCACACCTATTTAAATCTGGGATATATTGCTGCAGATGAGTTTACAATAAGACTTTGGCCTTTTACGCATGAGTGGTGAGTGGTCCACATGTGCAGTATGCAGTATTCCCCACCTTGGATTAGGACAGCAAAGGCAAAATCCACTAACTGGCTTTTTCAGAGCTTTCAACTACAAGTTCTTCAGGAGTGGGCCAAGATATCTTCCTCAGGACCAAAGTGCTGAACAAAAAATATAAAAGGAGCCAATATCAGCCTTATACATAAAGTTTATTGGAGGCCAATTACCAATGTAACCTCAATTCAAACATTTAAATCTGAAACACATGTAAAACACTATCTCATTTTGCACATATGGATGGAAACGTATTACTGTACATCAGCACATTGAGCAGCATTATAAAAGCTTTACATGCAGTTGTCGCTCTGTAACCAATTTACCAGAATTGGATTAGACAGAAAACTCCTCTGTTGATAGTTTGAGATGCTATCAACATTCAGTTGCTGTACAACATCACTCTGTGAGCTCTTCTGTGATTACTTTAATGCTATCAAAGCCCCTGATCCTTTTGAACACAATCTTAATTAGTACAACTTTAATTAAGGACTGATTCATCCAGCACAGACTGACTGTTCAGTGCAGGGACGTCCACTTTCCTTCATGACTGTAAATTTTAAGTTGAGGATACCAGCAGTGAGAGACCCCACAGAGGATGGCTGACTGCCTGTTGGGAATGATTATATCCACTGATGATTGACAGTGTACACAGCAGCTTTAGCCATCTTTTGGTCAGATGACTGTACTCATGAGTCGGGATTGGCTGTCAGGATCCCAGAAAGGACTGTGATGGCTGCATCATGTATCTGCTGGAGGGAGAAAAAATCTCATTAAAAATGAGACAGGGATTATTAAAGAATTTTCAACATACACTGTGATACCAAACGTCATTAAACTGAAGCTTGTCTCCGTCAGGGTGAAAAACCACTGCGGCCTATAAATGCATTACTGAAGAGTACAGAGCAGGACCTTCCTGTAGTGTGTTTTCAATGTGTCACTCATTAGTAAATGTACTTACTTATGTAATGTCTTACTTCAGTCTTTGTCTATCATTTGTTTTCAGGGTGGTGGTATGTGCCGAGAGGTTTGTATTACCAAAGGTTGTTTCTAAGCTTAAATGCTCTGAAACACAGTGGACAGGTCTCTAGAGTTACAGGACATGCAGAGGTAGACACCTAACATTTATATAATTAAAAGTCTCCTATCATCACCGCAGGAACTTTCCCAGAAACCCTTTTGGGAACTCAGGAACTTTACTGTGCTTTGATGGAAGAAAATTAGCTCTAAATTTGGTCCCATACTTTGTGGTCCACAAAAAGTCCCTGCTCTGGGGAAGTACTTTCTGAGGGCCTGGAAGCGCAAGGGTGGGGTTTGCTGTATTGAATGTTGCTGTTGGTAAAACACAAGTCTCAAGGCTGCTACTACTTTTGTACATTATTCACTCAGCAAGTTATTTCTTTAGAGCTTTCAGTCTCTCTTTCAAACCTCATTTGCAACACCTATTTAAACATCACAGTCATGCAACACTTAACTAAAATGAACAATACAATGACTGTGTTGTTGTATGCAGAAATCGCATCAATAACAATACCTTGTCTTACGCTATGTGAGCAGCAGGGATTGTAATGTCCATCAGTCAGTCGCTCTACCACTTTGGTCCAGACTGAAATATCTCAGCCACTATTGGATGGGTTGCCATTGCTATAATAATAATAATAATAATAATAATAATAATAATAATAAATCTCAGACTTTTCTTAACACTAGCAGACTGACAGATTTGGTTTTGAGGGAAATCTCAACAACTATTGGATGGATTGTCATGAAATTGTGATGTTGCTGTTGGGATGAATTGTAATAACTTTGGTCATCCTCTAACATAATTAGGTCAAAATCTAAATTGTCCAATAACTGTTTACTTATCAAATACTGGCAAAACTAATGAAATTCATCTGCCTCAGCTGTACATGACACAGGTGATTCCAATAAAACACACAAGGGAAAAACAAACTAGCACACAGGAAACTTATATATGAAACAAGAACAACAACACACAGTCCATGGTGGATCATGACAGTCCTTCACAGCCACAGAATGCTGATAATGCCATCTACAACATTACAAGCATATAGTGACTAAATAAGGCAGCAGATTTGTCAACAAACATGCAGTGTGCATTCATGTGGACGTGAGGTCTAACTGTCTAATTGTACAGCATTTTGTGGGATGGAATAAAATACTAACCATGGAACCCTAACCTGATTATGTTGGCTGTAAACAGCACAGGGAAGGGGACAGGCAAGGACATTTAAGATCTGGGAAGAATAAAAATTCCATAATTTTACTTTGTCAAGCAATACCTATCATGACATTTTAGTGTTTTCATGACATGATTATTTGCTCACATTTGACAGGCAGTAGCCTAGCCAGTTTTTAGCTATGCTAGCAGCAGGGCTCTAGGGATGGCAATGTGGGTCTCTCAGTCCGCCACTTTGGACCAGAATGAAATATCTTGACAACTATTTGGTTGGTTGCCATTCAAATTGATACAAGCATTCATTATCCCCACAGGGTGAATTGTAATAACTTTGTTGATCCCCTTTTCATATTTCAACTGCATTTGTGTTTAGTACTGTACAAATATTCACATCTGGGTTGTCCACCTTAAAACCTACTTCTGACCACGCGTAGTTGAAAGCACAGTTTACAAAACTAGTGTTTTTGGTGAAATGGGGAATTAAGTGGGACTTACCAAATAAGCCTAGCTTACTGCCTAAGCTTGCCTCACAAAATACCCCATCAGTAATCAAACCCACAACCTTCTGACTGTAAGACAAGAGTTAATCACATGGCAGCAAAAATTCAATTCAATTCAGTTTTATTTATATAGCGCCATATCATAACAAAGTTATCTCAGGGCACTTTTTCGAATAGAGCAGGTCTAGACCGACTCTTTATATTTACAGAGACCCAACAGTTCCCACCATGAGCAAGCACTATGCGACAGTGGCAAGGAAAAACTCCCTTTTAACAGGTAGAAACCTCGAGCAGAACCAGGCTCAAGGTGGGCGGTCATCTGCCTCGACCGGTTGGGTTGAAGGGGGAAGGGGGGAGCGGGAGAGAGAGAGCAGGAGGAAAGAGAACATACAGCAGCTCAATACAGCATAGATATGGTAATGGCATTGATGTTAACACCAACGGAAACAACACTAAGAGCAACATTATAATAGCAATACTAATAACAGCAACAACAGCAATAGCATCAGCGGGTGCAGAGCAGGAGCACGGGGGCAGCAGGCGGCAGCAACCACAGACCCAGACCTCCACAGCTCCGGAGGCAGAAACACCTGCAGAAAGCAACAGAAGGGGAGAGAGAGAGAGAGAGAGAGGAGAGAAAGCACACAACTACAGGAAGAAGTTGAATTAATAACAAGCATTGATGGGATATGAGGGCGTACAGATGGAGAGGAAGAGGAGGAGAAAGGAGCTCAGTGCATCATAGGAAGTCCCCCGGCAGTCTAGGCCTATAGCAGCATAACTAAGGGGGGCTCAGGGGTCACCTGAGTCAGCCCTACTATAAGCTTTATCAAAGAGGAAAGTCTTAAGCCTACTCTTAAATGTGAGGAGGTTGTCCGCCTCCCGTACACAAACTGGGATCTGGTTCCACAGGAGAGGAGCTTGATAGCTGAAGGCTCTGGCTCCCATTCTACTTTTAGAGACTCTAGGAACCACAAGGAACCCTGCATTCTGGGAGCGCAGTGCTCTAGTGGGGTAATAGGGTACTATGAGCTCTTTAAGATATGATGGTGCCTGACCATTTAGGGCTTTGAAGGTGAGGAGAAGGATTTTAAATTCTATTCTGGATTTTACAGGGAGCCAGTGTAGAAAGCTAATATTGGAGAAATATGTTCTCTTTTTCTGGTTCTTGTCAGTAAACGTGCCGCAGCATTCTGAATCAGCTGGAGAGTCTTAAGGGATTTATTGGGGCAGCCTGATAATAGAGAGTTGCAATAGTCCAGCCTAGACGTAACAAATGCATGGACTAGTTTTTCTGCATCTTTTGAGATAGGATGTGCCTGATTTTTGCAATGTTACGTAAATGAAAAAAGGCAGTTCTTGAAGTTTGTTTTATTTGGGAGTTAAAGGACATATCCTGATCAAAGATAACTCCAAGATTCCTTACGGTTTAGCTGGAGGCCAGGGCAATGCCATCTAGAGAAACTATATCTTTAGATAATGTGTTTCGAAGGTGTTCGGGGCCAAGTACAATAACTTCGGTTTGTCTGAGTTTAACATCAGAAAATTGCAGGTCATCCAGGTTTTATGTCCTTAAGGCATGCTTGAAGTTTAGCTAATTGATTGGTTTCATCTGGCTTGATCGATAAATATAATTGGGTATCATCTGCATAACAATGAAAATTTATGGAGTGCTTCCTAATAATATTGCCTAAAAGGAAATAATATACGGAGTAAAATAGAATTGGTCAGCTTTCGAACCTTGTGGAACTCCGTATTAACTTTGCGGCGTGCATAGAAGTTCATCATTAGCATTAACCTGACTATTAACGATCTGATGAAGGATTTAGAAGCCAGCTTGGTGCAGTACCTTTGTGCCAATTAAATGTTCTAATCTCTGTAATAGAATGTGATGGTCAATGGTATCGAATGCAGCACTAAGATCTAGTAAGACAAGTACAGAGACAAGTCCTTTGTCTGATGCAATTAGAAGGTCATTTGTAACTTTCACCAGTGCTGTCTCTGTGCTATGATGCACTCTAAATCCTGACTGAAAATCCTCAAACAGCTTGTTGTTGTGTAGAAAGTCACACAACTGATTGGCGACTGCTTCTCAAGGACTTAGAGAGAAAAGGAGGGTTAGATATAGGTCTATAATTTGACAAAATCCCTGGATCAAGAGTGGGCTTTTTAAGAAGAGGCTAATTACAGCTACTTTAAAGGACTGTGGCACATAGCCTTTAAATAAGGACAGATTGATCATATCTAGTACATAAGTGCTAACTAAGGGTAAAATTTCTTTAAGCAGCCTAGTTGGGACGGGGTCTAAGAAGACACGTTGATGGCTTAGATGAGGAAATCATGGAAGTTAGTTGATTACGGTTGATGGGAGAAAAGCAGTCTAAATGTACAGGTTTTACAGTTGTTTCTAAGGTTCCTGTGTTTGAAGATAAGTCAGTACCAACTGAGGGCAGGAGGTGCTGAATTTTTTCTCTAATAGTTAGAATTTTATCTTTAAAGAAGCTCATGAAGTCATTACTACTGAGGTCTATAGGAATACATGGCTCAACAGAGCTGTGACTCTCTGTGAGCCTGGCTACAGTGCTGAACAGAAACCTGGGGTTGTTCTTATTTTCCTCTATTAATGATGAGTAGTAAGCTGCTCTGGCATTACGGAGGGCCTTCCTATAAATTTTAAGACTATCTTGCCAGGCTAAACGTGATTCTTCCAGATTGGTGGAACGCCACTTCCTTTCAAGTTTTCGCGATGTTTGTTTTAATTTGCGGGTTTGCGGGTTATACCATGGAGCTAACCTCCTCTGTTTTATTATCTTCTTTTTTAGAGGGGCGATAGAGTCGAGTGTTATTCGTAGTGAGCCTGCAGCACTATCAACAAGATGATCAATTTGGGAGGGACTAAAGTTAGCATAGGAGTACATCTGTTACATTGAGACACGGAACCGAACTCAATGCCGATGGAATCACTTCCTTAAATTTAGCTACAGCACTATCAGATAGACATCTAGTGTAGGAATGTTTGCCCACGAGTACTACACAGAACCCACGAGAACTACACAGATCAAACTGTGTCAGTCTCCCACACCTGAGAGGAACAAAGTGACTTGCATACATTGATGCTATTGCAGCAGTTCATGGTGTCCTTCTCTCCGTCCATGTTTCATATCACCTCTCCTCAGGCTCCTCCTCCTCCTATCAGGCCTTTTTTTCTATCATCTTCCCCTGGTTGCCAGAGGGGACATCTTTATTAAAATGGATGGCAGTGTTTGCTCAGGGTCGGTTGGGACTCTCTGTCATGTGGACCTGAATGGTTATTCCCAGCCGATGTTGACTTATAGCTGGCTGCCTGGTAATTAGGCTGGGTAATAGCCTGCTGTGAGCGACCAGAGTGCTATCACAGCCAGATAGTGTGGTGTGTCGCAGTATACAGACGTCAAATGCAGGGACTGTAGCTGGGGTCAGTGAGAACAGGTAGACAGCAGGATGTGATGGTTGCTGTTTCAAGCAATGACTACAGAGCAGTACTGGAGTGCAGCAAAGGAGTGTGAAGCTGTGTAAAGTGTGTGTCTGTGTGTGCAGGATCTTGTGATTGAAAGGTGAGCAGGTAGCATGACTGCATTTGTCCAGCCACAGTTGTGAACCATGTGCTGTATATGGTGGTGATTATTGGTAAACAGCATAATGAGGATAAGTATAGATAGATAAGTATGTGGAAGTATAGAAAATGATGCTATGAGACGTCACAATTCGTTTTAAATCTATCATGAAATAAAAGAGCTCAGTGATGTAGTGAGCTTGATTTAATTACTCGGGCTGACTCACTTGGCTGTGTGTCAGAAGTACAAAATTATCCAAAATAGAGACACAAGTACTATGATTCCTATAGATGAATCATGTGCATTATAATTTTGATGAACTATTTTCTGTTGAATACTCAACCAAAACCCATTAACAACTTGGCAAGTCTGCCCATGCCAAGTCCAAAACATCTTGTTTGGTGCTTCTTTTAATAAATCAAAAACACTATTTTGGCAGGCTTTTTAAAAAAGGCTGAACCTGCTATTATTTGTGAAATGCTCTATAACTGCCAGGCTTTTGTCTCCATCAGGCTTACAACAGGACTAGCTGTAATGTTTATTATTTACTGAAGATGCTGAGAACTAACATTTTGAGCCAGTAATGAATAGCTTTAAATCTGACCCCAGAATATTATTCCTGTAGGGTAGCAATAGTGCTTTCAGGAGTTTGTTGAAAAGACACAGTTATGTTGTGTTTAAATGCAACCAAACTTTAAATTTAATTGCTCTCAGATTTTTATCTTGATTTTGTGATTCGATCACGGGTCATAAATGCCACCATCAATATTTTAATCAATATTTTAAATTAAAAAGTAATTTAATAATGCTTAATCACAAATAAAGATCATTAAGAACACCTGTGTGATTAGCTATATTGACAATGACAATGACTGATCATGCTAGCGAATCTGCTTAATCATTGTGAGCATGCTCAAAGCACTGCCTTTGAGGACACTTTAGGTAAGAAACAAGTATAATAACTTATAAAGAAGGCATGAGCACAGAATGACAGTTATGCACCATAGATTTCATTCCATAGCTGATGTTTTGGCAACAATATACTTTCTTCAGAGCTTAAAGAAAAAAACATAACACTATATAGCTTCTGAGGCAACTGGGTGTTCAGTGAATAGGCCTTTGAATTAAAATAATTCTTACAATATAGTCAGTAGGCACCATTTTTAAATCATTTGGTTTTACAACAAAACACATTTAAAAAATTCATACAAAAAGAAGATAAACTTCCAACTGAATTTGCAAAAAAGGCCCCACAATAACAGAATAAATTGTTCATTGTAGGATAAATATAAACTTCAATATGAAGAGCTAAACATTAACATAACATGCTCACAATGATGTTTAGCAGGTATTAAGTTTTCCGTGGTCACTGTGGTCTGCACAAACTGCTGTGGCAATCCATCCAGTCGTTGCTGAGATTTTTCAGTCTGGACCAAAGTGGTGGACCGACCAACCAACCAGCATTGCCATCCCTAGAGCCACGCTTGCATGGCTAAAATTGGTGGACCATGTGGATCCAATCACTTATTTATGACAGTTAAAGCAAGCAAAATCCTTTGCAAAACTTCACCCAAAACTTAATTAGAATAAGTGAATCAATCCTTAACCCCTCAAAAAGTAATTCATCGATTTTATTGATGCTATAAGTGTGGCTTTATAACTTCCATGAATGCTAGGGTACACAATGATAACTAATAAGACAATATTAGCCCAGTTATTTTGTTATACAGTACACTTTATGTATGGACAAAACCCCAGTGAAAAACATACTATGTAATTTAGGTTGAAATTAATATCTGAACTATGTCCTTGTGTGTGGTTGAATGCAGGCCTCATCAGCAGTCTGACAGCTTGGTTCTAATGTCTAATTGGTTTACTGTGGGCTTTAGGTCACAATAATTGACCTCACACCAAGTCTCTCTCACAAAGCAGTGACTTCTGGCTTCATTAGTTCTCCCTTTGAAGCACAAAGAGGACAACTTTCCTGACCCCCAGAGAATTGGTGCTTGATTCATACAAATTGATGTTTGGCTCACTGTCTGTTTCATGGCCCTCACTAGCTCGCAGCACTTTGATCATTTTTCAAAGCAATAGGCTACACAGAGACATGAGTCAAAGCTTTTACACAGCCTCTGGGATTCAGTAAAGGGGGAACACTCAGAGGAGACAGTGGCAGTTAAAGGCCGGTGACTCTACCTGTTCACTGCAGCAGTATTGCACTCATCAGAGGACAGATGCTAACTATACAGCTGGGAGCTTCACACCAGCAGAACCACACTGATGTCTTCTGATTGAGCCTGAACCCACACAGTGTTAGAGTGACATACACTGCAGCAATAAATGTCTGATAAAACACTCTTTGTGGTGGATGGTATGTCTCAAGGTAACGGAGCTGTATGTTTCCATACACGTACAAGTTTTTAATGATCAACACCACATGGGTATTGACATATTGACACATGTGGGGAAACATTGATATACTTTTCTTACAATATAATTATTTGACAAACTTAAGGAGCAACTTAAAGGGTAATTCTGGTATTTTTAAACCTGGGCCCTATTTTTTTACAAATTTTGGGGCTACAACGTAATCCTTGTGGACAATTGAGCCTGTGAAAAGTACGTCCTCTGAAAGTGCTTGTTTTGGCCACTGACAGGCTTAACAGCAGCTGACCTCTAGTGATTCAACTTCTCACCTAGCTGCAGTGATGAAGAAGCGTACTTCAGGGTGTGTCAGTACACAGTGACCAGTTAACCGGAGGGGTCCCGTACTGTAAGTGGTACTTCGCAAAAGAAATGAACAGCAGTCAGACACAGTTTTTCATCCTATATGCCTATATGCAGTGAAAAAAAAGACATTTTCAAAATTTGCATAATGGGAAGACATTTTTCATCTTCTGTCCAGAGTCCTGCATGTTTACAGTTTTGCAAACCTGCACGCACCTGCAAAGCTTTTTTTCATTGGATTAATAAGGACAGAAGACATCAACAAGGCTTTTCAAATATGGAGAGGAGAAGCAGAACTGTGAAGTTCAGGTGTATTATTTCACCTGTAATAACTATAGTTTGCAGAATTACTACCAGTGCTGGTATCCATGCCAGCAGGTGAAGCATCAATATAGGCTACTTCAGCTGCCTGTTCACTGTCAGTTGCATTTTCAGTGTTGCTCCTCACCTTTCAATATTTAAACATGTAAATGCATTTTACGATGTAGATAAATAGTTTATACAACAAAAATAATATTTAATATTTCTTTAATATTTTGACATCTTCTGTGTTAATTAGGAGTCTGAAACCCGCCAAGACCCCCGTATTCTGCACACTGACTGTGACATCATTGCTGGGTGTAGTTACAAGTGCAACAGACCCAACAGGGTAACATGGTGAAACATTGCTTTTCAGCCTGCATTAAGTTACTCTTATTTCAGCTCATTATCTTTATAATATACAATTTTTTTCTTAGTTTACAGCATCTTGATAGAAATAAGACAAAAAATGGATAAATGGACAAAATGATTTTCATCGTATTTTATTAACTACCATTCAAGGTCATGGGAGGCACGAGCCTATATCCCAGCATGCACTGGGCAGGAGACCCCTAGACTGTTGATGGTGGAAACTATCATAGATTATTATGGTAAAACACACTTTAATCACTTCACCAAAAACATTAGTCTCTTTAAAAGCTCAATGGTCAACTTGAACAAAAAAAAAAAAGGTTTCTTCTGTCTCTTTTTCTGTTTCTGCTGGCAAACATTGCTTTTGCCTCCTTCCACCATGATAAACCCTTCCCATTTGGCCCTCTGATTGGTACCATATTTGGTGAAAGGATTTCTATTGACCATAGAAAGGTTCCTAATAACAGTTAAATTCCAAATGCCTGTTGTCTTGCAGTGTTGAGAAATACCTAAACACCTAAACACCTAAACTTTCTTGACATTTGGTCAAGTGAGTTATATACATACATATATGCATATACTTTAACACATTTGTGGTTGTCCTCTGTTGGTCTTGCTAGTTGCAGCCCTATTCAATATGATATAAATCAGTTATGTCATTATCAGTTACTTTGTTGATTATTTGATTAATCAAAAAATTAGCCATTTAGTCTATAAAATGTCAGAAGATATAAGATAACATGACCATCACATTCCGAGGCGACGTCTTTAAGTTGCTTGTCAAAAACCTTTCAGTTTACAGTGATTTAAAACTGGGAAAATAAGTGAATTCTTACATTTGAGAAGTTGGAAATAGTAGATGTTTTTGGTTAATCTATTCTGAAAATTGTTATTAAGAAATGTTTTTGAAGATGACTAGTTGACTTTGCAAGATATCAAAATTGTATTATGTGGGAGGAATATGTTAACATCAAATATGGTGAAAAAGCCAATATTGCAGACTTTATGCATCCTATGAGCAAAACTGTGATCTGTTTTTCCATTGGAGTCTTGGCAGTAATGGTTCAGTGACAGATACCATGACATAAGCCTGTTAGGAGACAATGGTTCTTGCAAGACACAAGTAAAAGAAAGTGTTTAGTGAATTTGGGTGAAACGGTGTGGCTGGGAAAACTGCCCTGAAACTGGTTTAAGAATCCAGACAACTGCGCCAAGGGTTTTTAAGTATGTGAAGCTACTGAAATGGTATGTAAAAGTGATGAAAAAGACAAAAAACAAAACAAAAAAAAACAAGGTGCTAGGCCCTGCCAATAATAACTTGGCCACTTTTGGCTATCAAAACAGACTTGCACTGCCAGTAAAGATCACAGATTATTTAAACTTCATTACAACATCAAACTGTCTAAGGAAGTAGATCATGCCTGATAGACAATTACTGTACTACGCAACTTGGCAATTCCAAAGAAACAGTGTTCTAAGCAGTTCATATGATGCTATGAATGGTATTTAATTAATGTTCGTTTATGTAAAAGAAAACTGTCAACAAGATAAGACATTTCTCATTACTCGACGATAATGAACTTATTATAAGAATTACTTGACTAACCTGGAAATGCAAATCAAGTCATGTTATTCTAATATAACACTTTCCCTAATTATGGCTGTTGACTTTCAAATGTAACAATAGCTTCCCTCCAGTTCTTACAATAAATCTTTCCAAAGACCAGCTGTAACTTCACTGATATTCATGAGGCTTACTTCCACGCTGCTGACAGTTAGCAGGCCTGTCAGCCAATCACAAAGCCCAGTCTCCAGCAGCATTTTGCTGGAAATCACTTTGACTTCTCTTTTGCAATGGAAATTAGACTGGAGTAGAACTTCAAGTCACCTAGCTCCCCCAATAAATGCATTCAGGGGGGAAATAGGAGCTATCATCAAATCAGTGTTTGCTTTATCCCTTCAGGGTTTTTATAAGAGTGTGAAAATGTTGATGACAAATCCTGTTTCTTTGTATGGAGGTAAGAAAGGCTTGCTCTTTCCAATCGCACTTCTGCAGTTAGCGGGGGCAAAGAGCTGGGAGGGGCAGCCAGGGAAGAGGTGCTAGCCAAAGGATTTACAGTTCAGAAAAGACAGGCTGCTTCAAAAGCAAAGCATTGCCATTGTCAGAGAGTAATTTCATTTCATGAATAAGCGCTTGACTGCTTACAGTGACAGCCTAGTCCTCATCCTGTCTGCCCTGGCATTGCTCCCCTTCACCAACCAATGACAGAATGTCATTCCTGCTTCCAAAACGCACAGACCAGGAGGACGGGGCTTATGTGCAACAACCAAAATCTGTGCCACCCTGACGGATGTTCAAAATAAAATGTGAAAGGATGAGGACTCTGTGGCGTAGACTTCGCTTCCTCTCAGTGGGAACCATTTTGACACTTGCTCAGGCTGGGAGTACATTTATGGAGGTTAGATTTCTCTGGTGAACATCATCACTGTCGGGTAACAAATGGCATCCAGCAGAAAGAAAGCACATCAGCCAGGTTCTGCAACAGCTCAGCTCATATGCTGATAAGAAGAAAACAAATCACAGTGCTTTACAAAAAGTCCAACATTGTGCCAGTATTTTTTAGCAACCATTTATTCTATTCAATTCGATATGCTTTATTGGCATGAATGTAACAATGACAATATTGCCAACGCATCAGATAATGATATTAAAAAAAAAAGGTACAATTCATAAAATCAGAAAAATAGAAAAAAAACTTATATACACATATGTGAAACTGTGGACGTGTGTGTTGAAATTTAGTGTGTGTCTTGATGTAGGTGTGTGTGTGTGTGTGTGTGAGTGTGAGATAGCCTACGTCAAGATACGTATTTGTCATATTCAGTGATGTTTTGTGTCCCTGAGTTTGTGACATGCAGTCACATATTGTGCAGCTATGTCTGCTGCAGGTCCTTCTCCTAATACAATCTGTTTCCTTTCACTGTCATTGAGATATGTGAAGTTTGGGATTAACCAATTAAATTTCTTAAAGTATTCTTCTCTGATATGATTATACTATCACTGCATACAATAGACACATACTGCACAGAGAGTGTACCTCAGAGAATCATCAGTGGGCCAAGTGAAAGTAACTAAGTACATTTACTCCAATACTTGAGTACAATTTTGAAAAGTATTTCCCTTTATGCAGCTTTAGGCTTCTACTCCACTACATTCCAGAGGTAAATATTACATTTATTTAACAGCAATAGTTACTAGTTACTTTGCAGATAAAGATTTTACATACAAAACATCAGGGCCTAACACACTAGAGGCCACTTCTTCCACTTCTTTCTGGTTTATTTCAACCTGGCATATTACCCATAAATGTGGCTAATATGACTGTATGGGTCATGCTAACTTTGCCACTTCTTCCACTTCTTTCTGGTTTATTTCAACCTGGCATATTACCCATAAATGTGGCTAATATGACTGTATGGGTCATGCTAACTTTGCACTCACTACCTCAAAACAACATATATCAAGGCAAGCTGCGCAAGGCTCCTACAGCTCTCCAAATAAATATGATTTTTACATGAATTATTTCAAACAGTTGTCTCTGAGTCCAACCAAAAGTACACACAGAACGTAGCACCCTGAAATAACCATGTTGGCTAACTGCATAGGAATCTACATGTACAGCAACATTGGCCACAGTCATGGGAAATATGCCAGGTTCAAAAATACCAGAATTTCGCTTTAATTCCACCAAGGGCTGGCCCAAGCTTTTCCATATTTCATATCCAGATTCCATATTTATTGTTCTCAACAACTAGGTTATCTTTTTGTGGAGGGAAAATCTCTCTGCTGCCAACTAGTGTTAAGTTTTATATTTACACAGGCAACAACAGAAGTTTGTTATAAATATGATTTTGTTAGAACCCATACACATCCAAAGTCCACCCGCACAGGTGTTTTCACTTATGTTGCTTGATTAGACCTCTTCTCAAGACTTTGTGGGAATGTAATGCAACTGTACAGCTCCCTCTATCTCCTGGTCAATTTACAACATTATCATTGTTATTTCCTCAGAGTTTGGTAACATCCCATATTTCCCAGCAGAGCTCCACCCAACTTACACCTGACTAGATGTCTAATTAGCCAGAGTCATTCAAAACACCTGTGTGGGTGTGCAGAGCCTTTAAATGTTGTTACAGAATGTTCACTCCATGGCTTGCCAAAAATATCATCATTTTATGACGTTCAGTGGAATTTTATCATGATAAAATGTTCATGTCATATTGCCATTTCAAAAAACAAAACAAAACTGATTCCAAGCAAATCATATTTAAAAACAAATAAAATGTGTTATTGGATTTTGGGGTTTTCACTTGTGAAGAGTTGGTGCTCATGTAATGCATAACATTTCATCAATAAAATGTTATGCATCCATATTATTCAATCAATTTGATTACTTTACATGTGATTATGCATACATTTGTCTGTATCTGAAAAAATATGTTGTTAATATTGATTTCAACCATATTACAAAGTCCTACCGATGCCGCCTCCTTTGAAGGACATAACTCATCAGGTTGTAGGCTTCAGAGGGTTGAAAGCCAGCCCCACACAGACCAAAACTAATATTCAGGTGGTGCACGTCCACTTAAAGTCAAACATTTCCAAAATGATTATCAGGAACTTGCCCTCAAATATGACAGACAATGTGTTTAGTGGTTAACTTGGTTTCATGATACAATGGTACAGATAGCTGAGAACCAGGACTGAGAAAAGGTGATTCAACACTTGATGATTTTATCCAGAACCATAACTGCTCTATAATCAACACTTAGCAACCCCAGATAATTGCCAACATCATGTAACACTGGAAACACTACTGTGTGTATACTATGAGCAAACTCTGAGTTCTACAGCTACTGCCTTTGTGTCCATGATTAGCCTTGCCATTGTGTGCTGTTGTCCTAACATATTAAACAGTTATTTCTCCCAGACTGTCCTAAGCAGAGGCCAAATGGCGCGGCGTTGTGATGAAAACAGACGTGAATGTGCAGATGGGCCAGGGCGAGGGCTGAGTGTTACACATTGTACTATGGTTCAGGGCTGGGTCTAACCAGGAGTGACAGTTCCCTGTTTTAAAGAAGCGGGAGGACTGATGCATTATGCATGAGCGACCTGTGTTGCACGAGTCATGCTGCTTCACTTTGCACTTAGTTCTACTATTACAGCTCTACTACACACAACTACTGACACACAACACATATTTCCCTTTGTCCCTCTGCTGTGCTGCAGGGATGCTAATGTGTGTAGAGTCATATAGTGTAATGTATACAGCTGTGCTTTAAATCAGCAACCTTTTATAAAGAGATAAATATGTAGTTAAGCTGAAATAGAAATACTCATTAATAAAGTAATAATAATCCAAAACATTTACTGAGTCTGCAATTAACCTCTAAAATTATTTGTCCATCTAAAACTCATAAAATAATATTCTTTATTTATAGAAAGGGTTGTAAAACGAATGCAGTAGGAGTAAGTAATTAAGGTTTACCAAAATGAATGAGATGGAACGACATAAAAAGATACACAGAAGAACTCATAAAACCATACAAGCCACCCCAGCAGAGTGCAGTCACCAACTTGTATTAGCTGCCTGATTAGTGAATGTCAAGTTCAGGTTCAGAAACTCCCTGCTGACTCTTTATTTGGTGTTATTAAACAGTCTTATTGTGTTCATTTTTAATTACTGCTGGGTTGTTTCTAAGAGGCTGTTACTTATGGTTTTTGAACTAACAGAACTGCAGACCTTATGCATTAAACAGACTTATGTTCTGCTTGACTATTTTTTAGCCACTTGGAAGCAAAAATAAGTTGCAAACACAACATTGACATATTGTCACCTTTTAAGTTAATATGACAAACACATCCAGCAAACACAGAACAACATTAGCATTTGTTTGGAGTCGTGTTTCAGGCCACCTGACAAATGTAAGTCAAATTTTCACTCGCCTGTGTCGGCTTTTACTGATTTTGGTTCTTGTGTTGTAACTTCCACTGAGTGTAGCCTAGTGATTTGTCGTGATGAAACAGCAGACTTAGTGACCCCTATCTGACACCAAAATTTCTCTTCTGGACTTGTCTTCCTTATGTTGTTGTATATCAGATCGGTCTTGTGTTTTTCTGAGGTGCTTTCACCTTTTTGGACATTCTGTACATCTGAGCTCTGACTCACTGTTTAGTGTAAGAGGCTGCTGACAGAGAGCATTCACTGACGTCACAATTATAATTTTACATGGAGTAAAAGAACAAAATAGCCCTGGTAACCAGAAATCTTTTCCACCAATTAAGCATGGCACGGCTTCTTGTTCCTGGTGTGGCTCTCCAAGACGGCAATTCAAAGCTAATCAAGTGAGATGCCCTCTCATTCTTCACATCCTCCTCCTGCTGTTTCTTAACAACGTCTCATACCTTATTTAGCTACCAGGGAGACGCTACCCAGCGGCGCTTTGCATCCTGGGAGAAGCCGGAGCGTCAATGGACAGGGTGACAACATGACAGAGTGTCAGGGCTCCAAAATGTGTCTATTGCCAGTTAGATAATGGGTTATTTTGGGCGTTGAGATGAATCTTCCACATCATTAAGTTGTGTGATGGGGGTGTGTGCAGAGTGGCTAGCAGGGGGGGAGGCACCGAAGCTGAGAAGAAGAATGTGACGAGAGCCCAAGCTGTGACATTTCAGTATAGAGTGCAAAATGTGACTGCTGACTACACGCATAAAATACTATCAACATAGCATGCAAAAAATTTGCTTTTTATAGGTATGCTGGCAGCAATAAGGTTTACTCTGTTACATATGCAGTGCTATGGTATTGTAATTGTATGAGACCATGTTTTTATTTCCTTGAAAAGAGGGGGAGGAGGGATGTTGATGACTCCCTGTGGCTTTAATTAGAGTTTAAGAAGTTTCATTGCACATCTCTATGGTCTCCCACTGCTTCTTAATTTGACTGCATAGCACAGAACTGTACATAGATAATGCAGCAAATAATAGTCAATAGATAATGCAGTTCTTTAACACAGGGTAACCCAACCATTTAGTGGTAGGGAGCATCTGGCATACACTACCGTTTGTAGTGAATCCATCAATAAACAACTGTTCAAACAAAATAAACTGTCAGGTTTGCCAGAAGTTTTATTTTACTCTTAAATGAGATGTATAACTGATTATTATTTGTGTAGCAGTGATAGGACATACCTCTAAAAGTGACATGCCCAAGGGGAAGCATATTGCAAAGGACAGGACTCAGGACAGAACCTTGGGGCACACCACATTACAAAGATTCATATGAGAACGAATACTAGTTACCAACAGCAACTGAGAAACTCCTATCAGAGAGGTAGGAAGAGAACCACTGCACAGGTGGCAAAGACATACCCGCCCACTGCCTACGCCTGACTATTACAGTGTCAAGTGCTACACTGAGATCCAACAGCCCCCAAACAGAGCACTCTTCTGCATCCCACTGCCTGCGATAGTATTTCAACAGTTTAAAGGAATACTCAGCCTCTGTTGGCTTAAAAAGTTTGGGTAAGACTTTATTTGAAGGGGTGTGCATAAGACTGACATGACACCATCATAACCATGACATGACAGGTGTCATGAACCTCAAGGATTCTTTATGAATGTTTATGACTGTTGTCATCAAGTGTCATTCAGTCAGTTATGTCATTTGTAATGCAAAGTTGACATTGTTTGAGATGTTTTTGTTATGACAACTTGACATTAACCAAGACAACATAACCTGTCATAAACATGCCATAGCAAGCCTAATTATCAAACTTGAAGAAACTATTTAGCTGTATGTGTTATGTTATTGGCTGTCATGAGACCATTATAATTGTGTCATGAATAATTTCCTTGACCTCAACTACAGTGGTACAATTTTGTCATTTCATACTGACATCCTTAAATGTTATAACAGTGTCAACTGCAGTTGTAACGTCTTCATACACGTAACATGAAGCGTTTTGGCACCTGTGATGTGGATATTGGAAAATACCTTAACAAAAGCAGTAGACAAGAAGGTTTTTCCTTTATTGTATTTGCACAACAAATGTTTCATAAAAAATATATACATATGTCCTCAAACAGAATGTTCCACAGGTTGAGATATGATGAATAGTTGTTGGAGGATGATACTAATCAAATCAGTCTTCAAATAAACAGTTAAAAGAAGAAAAGTGTTCCTTTATATTCTATCAATTCTGGAGACAAATTAACCCAAAATGAACTGAAAACAGTATAGTGGGGGGTTGAGCCATACACCTAGAAGCCTTTTCCAACTGATGAGAAGGGCCAGAAAACCAGAAAATATATTTCATTACTTTATCCAGTATAAAAATAGCAAATCACAGTATCAATTCACATTAACATTTCAAGTTTAGAAGCACTAAAATTGATAACAAAAATAGGATAGGCAAACTACATAGTTCCTAAATAACTATGGGGTACATTTGTGTTTTTACTTTGGAACAAACAGAGGTCCAGGGAAAAGAAACACACTGTAGGCCTATAGCCTATATGTTACTGTGTATGTTGTAAAGTAGGCCTACTTATGGTGTACAACATTATACTTACAGGGGACTTGAGAAACCTGAGGTGGTTCAGGTTTATGTGGATTGACTTTGTTGTTACACAATATGCTGTTCATTGTTGTTATGAAGTACAGTACGTAGAAAAGCTTTTTGATGATGAGGCTTCTACAGTAAAAACAGCTGAACTGAAAACCAGGAACGTTCATCTAACAGCCAAGGCAGTTGTAGAAGATGATCGATTTTATGTCCTGTCACAGTGTAACTGTCACTGAACAGTAAAGGATACAAACACTACAGTCAAAAACTTAATTGAGTCTTTGTACAATATCAAAGTCAAGACATAATACACAAAAAGCTATGGATTAGTTCATTACTTTCAAACTTAACACATTTCTTCTAACAGTAAACTAACAAACAATTTCAACTTGCATACAAAACTGAGCAGACCTTATGCCAAAACCACAGGCAAACATCTCTCTCTATACAAAACATCTCTATATCATCTCTTAAAAGCGGCTCCAAGGAAGAGAGTCTCAGCTGCCACTCACTTCACCAGCCAACGTCGATGGTGGACACTTTGTGACCAGTGTGAGGCTCTAAAGGATGGTCAGGCTCATATTACAATGGGTACCCAGTAGATAAAAATACTTAAAGTACAAGTTCCCTTTGAGCTCCTCCTAAACTCTAGATTGTTTGATTGCACAGTAGGCCATACTGTACCCCGTAATATTATAATAGGTATAGTAGTAAACAAATCCATCGTTCCCTTAATCCCTAACTTGTTCTCTTGTAGGTACATGTACTGTACTGGTACACTGTTAGTTCAAATAACTGCATTCTAAATTGGGAAGAATTATGCTGTACTTTGCGGACCTTAAGCATTACCCACAAGTTACACATCAACTTTCAGTTATTTTAAGGAAACATCTTCAAACATCTTCAAACATCATCTTCAAAGCGTGATTTCTGAAGTTTACTACCACCCCATACTGTTTCTGGCCTTCATACGTATTAAAAAAACAATAGAGTAAGCATGAAGTTAGTCAGTCTTCCTGATTGAACTTAGCTCCATACCTGGTAAACACCAGCATATTAACATTGTCATTGTGAGCATGTTAGCATGCTGATGTTAACATTTAGCTGAAAGCACAGCCTCACAAAGTCGCTAGTATGGCTGGAGATTTGTTGTCAGTCTTGTTTCACACCTACTGTATATCATATTCATCAGTCTTCCATTCCTGATTTCTTGTTAAATTATGAATGTTCATGACATTTTTCATTTCAAATCTATAACCCATTATTTATGAATTCATATGCCTTAAAATGTATGGACCTAGTAGACTTTAAAACTCTACAAACAATGTTGAGAGGAAAAGGCAGAACACTTCCGGACTGTATCCAAAGGTTGCTTTCAATGAGGGACAACAGGTATCCATTCAGGGGAAATTATAGGGTAAGGACAAATGTGAAAAATAGATGTGTGATGGTTAAATAGTTGTAATAATGAACTAAAAGAATGTAGTAATATATGTAAATTCAAGAAAATGTTCAAAAACATTAGATTTGAAAGATGTGGATAACAATGAGAAATGTCAGAGAACATTATGTTTGATGTTGTGTTGTTTTATTTATTTTTTAATATAATGATATAGTATTATTTAACCACTTTTATACATGTATGGTCAATTTCTTGTTACTGTGTATAACCAAAAAAATAAATAAAACTAAAGTAAACTATTGCATCTCTAGTATCTGCTCAAACAAACATCGCATTCCTACAAATATGGTGAATTGGCCCTGGAATACCATAAATGTAGCATGTTATGACATCAACCTCCAACCCTGTAGTGATATAATAAAAGGCCACTATTAGTCAGATACATCCTTGTTAATGAATGCATATAAGCACCCTCAGAAACGCATATGTATGCATGACCCTGCTACATAAAGAGGACACAAACCCCACTCTCAAGACGCTCCTGGTCGTACATGTTCATTTGTCTTAACAGACTCTAGTCAGCTACAGTTGGTGAGTCCATAAATCAGTGTTTGTGTATTTGGATATGTGACATTTTGATGCTCTTTAGGAGGCGGTGGGTGGGCTGAGAGAAGCAGGGGAATGCAGCCTGAGAGGAGTTGAGGAGCTCTGAGAGGCATTTATCCAGATGTCAAATAGAAGAGGCATCTTGTCAGCGTAAGTCAGACGTCCTGCACTGGCTTACACACACACACACACACACACATAAACACACACACACAAACACAAACAATTCCGTCAACAGTATGGAAACACTTCACACAGACGATCAATGCCATCAGCGCTCAGGAGATCATCAATAAGAGGCGGCCCTCAGTATTCAGATGAGATCTGGCATGTCGGTTGTTTGATTAGCAAGGCTGCACTCCTGAGCTGTGCCAGAAGCAGCGCTGCCAGAGCAAAGGCTTCCTGTTAATGATGAGTGCTCTGCTCTTTGTTACATGATCCCCGTCATGTGACAATCTGAACTGAGCCCCGTGCAGGTGGCCTCTCTCAGTAGAGCACACATTAATACACATGTGAGTATAGAATATTTCAAATCATTGAATATTGTCAATGGGATTAAGTATTTAGCAGCAGGAGCTAGAAGATGTACAGGTGTTTGGACATACTAGAGTACAACATAGATAGTATATAATCCTTAGCACAGTGAAAATCCAGTCTGAATTTATAGACATGGTTCTTGTGGATCTTAATCCTTTCAGTGTGTTGATTTGGAGCAGCTTACCAGTTGATTTCAAGTTTTTTTAAAGCAGGTGCAAAAGCTTTTTAAAAAAAGACCTGGAAAGAGTAAAGATGAATACATGTATTTACTATTCTAATTGCGGGATATGCACTATTTGTAATACTGCATGTAATACTTTTGATAAATCTGCATATCCATAACTCATTTAAAGTAATAATACTTAGGGCGCTTTCACACCTGTAGTTGGGTTAATTTGGTCCAGACCAAGGGAAAAAGTGATACGTTGTTGCCTTCGTGTTCACACTGGTTTTTTACAAACTGTAAAGAGCTGTAAACATGAAGTTATACAGGTAACTCATTGATTAGGCACCATTGGCGATTGTCATCCTGCATCATTAGCGCTGCATGAGCCCATGTGGGAAAATCAAATTCTCGTGACTGACAGCAAGTTATGTGTCCTGACACCTTGCTGAACCTGAAACAGTTTGTATATGTCTGTTCTCTGGTGTCACAAAGAGCGACCAAATAACAGATGAGCATTATTAGTATTATCAGAATGCAAGTCAATGCATGTTAGAAATAATGACTAGCAGGTAGATACATACAGAAATATTACGTGGGGGGGATTGCTGTGGAACCACTGTGTCACACAATTTACACAGGGTAGGATACAAATAACCATTGCCATCCTGTTAACCTAAAAAGATAAGGTAGTACTTTTGGGTGTATTTGGCTGGACCAGATGGAAGAGTGCGGATGTGGTTTTACAGGTCGACGGATGAAGCAGAGTAACTGCCTGGCCACCTCAGGTTTAGTGTTAAAAGGAAAAGTATTTTCTTTAGATTAGGTGAAATCAAAAGGAAACAAGGGGCAATCAAAATTCAATCTCTTACCTCACCCATATTCCCTTTATGCTCAGGTATTTTCACTTAATGCTCAGGGCTACACAACACCCCACCCACCAAGTCTAGCCAGTGTGTTTACATGTGAACTAGTATCCTGGTTTCAGAAACTTGAATAAGCCAAGTTTCATGTTTCTTGATTCCAGAGAATTGAATCATACATGTAGAAGTAGCTCTTAACTGGTTGACTTAGGGAAAACTCCTAAAAATATGGGGCATGTCAGTCAAGAACAATTCACAAATCATTTTAGCTCTTAAAGTAGCTCCTAAGTCAGAGAGAAATTAGAGGTCCAGAGGAGTAACTAAGACCTGCTCGCAATCTATCAGCCGCTGTAGGTAATGCACTTTGTTGTGCCAATGTGAATAATACAATGATACATTGATGGCGGTGAGTTAATAAAGATCCAACTGGCTCACCAAAAGTCAAAACAATCCAATAACACTGGAGATGATGGTTTGCACAACTCTGCACTACTTTGAAAAAAAAAAAATCTGTTCTCAGCACTGATCAACTTGGAATATCTCAGCCGTCTGTCTGAATTATTAATCAGACCAAAATGCTCTTCAGAGCCCAATTTGTTCAAATCTGAGACAGTTTATAAAACTATATCTATCTATCTATCTATCTATCTATCTATCTATCTATCTATCTATCTATCTATCTCAAATTGTATTTTGCGCTACTGTGTATTAATGAATACCTTGACACTGACACAAGTTGATCACCTGTCAACCACCCAGTTCATTCAAAAAACATGATGTCATCCATAGCATAACGGGGTGAACCCCACCCCTTTCTTATCCTAGGAGTTCTCAGTTTCCCAGTAAAAGTTGCTCTCAGCAGCTTTGGGAATAGCTCTTAAGAGGAAACTTTTAGCTAGCAACCTTTAGCACCATTTAGGAGGACTCCTAGTGGTAAGAAAAGATCCTTTGTGAATACGGCCCCAAAACCATCCGGGGTTTCTATGCTAATGTTCAGCATGAGCTCTGCGTCATTTCTGGTCAATTGATCAGTACAGTGTGAGCATAAAAGTTGCAATGCATGCAAAATTAATATAAAAGCACAATGTGTGCCCAGCTTAAGTGACGAGGGATGTTCTCATCCTGCTTTCAAGAGTTGCCATAACTACAAGCAACCACAGACACAATCAACTAACAGGGTCAGTCACTGATCCGCAATACTGACCTTTACTACTTCTTGTTTGTGCCATGAACAATTATTTGACAGTCCTTTTTTTGAATACTATTATATGAGAATTTATTATATATGAAATATATAATATATATTGGAGTGCTAATCATAAAATTGCCCCCCCCCAACACAAAAGTAGACACTTACCTCATGACAAATGCAAGAAAACCAACATATAGATAAACAGACAGCCAGTACTATGTTTAAATAACAAAAATATATTGTTTGAAATCGTCTAGACTGCCTCATTCTCTGTGTTCACATGTTTATTAATAGTCATTCATATGTATATGTAGAAGTTTAGCTGTCCACAAAATATACAAACCAACATTTCTAACACTATATTTTAACCATGTATCTAAATTAATCAAATAATGAAGTGTGCTTTGTATTTGACCCCACCTTCAACAAAGAATTAAAAAGTAAGTCTAAATTGAGTCTAAATAAAAGCTGTGTATCTGTTAATGGACTGGGTGGAAATAAATAGTGGAAATAGAACAGGAGGTTTTAACAGTGCTAAAATCAGAATTGCATTTGGCCACACTGCACGATTTTCATTACAAACTGGAGGTTGTTAATATAATATGAATGGGCCTAAATTAATGTAAAGTTAGTTCTGAAGTGACCCAGATGAAACAATTAAAAAAGCTACTGACAAAAATCTGACATGCTCCCATAGGCCATTAGCATGCACTTTGGAGATGGTCCCTAACTTGCTTGTCAGTTCCTTGTCTACTGTCCAGTCACCAAGGGAGCCACCAGGCTTCAATATCTGATCATGAGGTAAAAATAACACCTATGGAACATCAGTCAATATATGTATCCTGCACTGCACAACTAATCTGGTAAAAACTGATGAAAAGTTATTGAAGATGAACCTTGCCGAATATCTGAATGTCAACAACAACCTGGATTTCTTTTAATACAGAAGAAAAAGTCAGAATGGGATGATTATTGTCAAAAGATTTAACAGAGTTATGACTCTGAGAGGAAGTGCTGTGACATTTGTGGCAGTGTGTTAATACATTATCTGACCATACCTGAATAATATATTTGTATTCTTTTACATCGCTAATAGAAAGACAGATTTTGTACATTTTATTTCACACACACACACACACACACTTACAGTATAAAACACTGCAGTGGCAGAGCACCCTGTTAGCTGGAGTCATACAGAGGGTCACTGATAAAAATCAAGTTTAAAAGGCAGATGAAAAGAATCCGAAATGAAGGACATACACACAGGGCAATTTTTCCCCTTAGAGAAAGCAGAGCCCTGTAAGTATGACATGAAACTGGAACCGTCCATCTTTGATGTTGTGAGTAACAGTAATATCTTTGTTTGGAACCAATTCCATTTCCTTTAAAAGTCTGACCCTGGCACTCGGTAGCTAGGAGCTCGATCGTAATGATGTAGCCTTGTGCGGAGGAACCTGATGGAAGAAAAGACCTGGACAGCCTATTAATGCTGACCGCTGAACCACAGAGACCTTTAATGTGCTGTCGCCAACTATCTGCACAGCTTTGTCTTGCCAGCAGTTTCTCTGGAAAGATATCACTCTGATTTGTAAAGCAGATCGATGTACAATGATATGGCTGAATTAAGTGGCAATCCATCATATGTTTGTTCACATAGACAGGTCTCTTACAGTTGTAATTCCTGCTTTGTTTTGGTTTTATTTTGCCTTCATAATCAGTTCAATGCTGTGTTAGTGTGTCGATAAAGTTTGAGTTTCTGTAATGTCACTCTTTTCTTGCCTCTGCTCATACTATATACTAACTTCCCTTTACGTTTCATGCTCATTCCAAACTAACTGGACACATACAATGGATCATTTCCTTTACACTAAAGAACTGTTTGCTTAGAAAAAGCAGCTTTCTGTGTTGCCAAATTGTAGTACATTTTTTTGCAAAATCTTGTATGCAGCTTCGTGTGTCCTCTTCTAGTAATTCTCAGAGAACAGCGAAGGTGAAGATTTGAATATGTTTAATGGTGTGAGTGTTGCTCCACGGTGCACTGATGAGTTTTTGGAACACAGCAGTAATGATATACAGTAAATCTCTGCTCTGTAGGGTTTTCGTCCCTTCAAACACAAGCGAACATATGTTGCAAAATGGTTTGCACTGTTGAGAGGATACACACTGTTCAGCCAGAGAAAAGTTTCCAACCAGTGCCAAGTTTTTGCAGAAACAAAGGGAAAAATGATTCATGAAGTGGGTAGGTTGGAATCACACTTCTCTCATATCACTGACAGAGATCAAATGAATAATGAAAATTAGGGATTTAGGCAAAAACATCATGGATGAATAGGAGGGAATTTGCTGCAAACACATGGAAGATATTAAAGACATACCGTATTTCCTCAAATAGTGACTAGGGCCTTTATTTACCTGAACTGCAGGTAACAGGCCTTTATTTGAAGCCAGCTTGTATTTGAGGGAATTAGAAATAAAGGCATGCCATAATTGGTCATATTTTAATATGAAGCCTCGCTTTGTTCCACTCCAATTTGCCCTGTTAAAGTTACTGCATTACGCTGTTCCTCAAAACTTCTTGTATCTGTTTCAAATTAAAAGCCTTGTAGTGTTTCAGTGGACAGAATCCCTTAATTTCCTAACAAGGCTTTTATTGTGAAACATTTGCAGGGACGTGTTGTGGAAAACTCAATGACTTGCAAGTTTCCCATATGGCACTTGAAATGTAGCTAAGATCTGCCAGAGACAGTCCAAGGTCAGTAACTAGAAATGAGAAGCCTGCTTTTGTCTACCTCTGTCTGAAATTAATGACCCATAGTTTCAAAAATGACTATTTATTTTGAGTAATAAATCTGTATAAAGTTGGTGCTAGATTGGAAAGAAGTAACTATAGGGCCCTGTGCTCAGTGAAGGGTCCATTTCTGTACATCAAAATTGTCAAGTTTCCATTCAAATTTAGCACAAATTTTAAATGACTTTCCAGAAAACCTTCAAGAGAAAATACTAATTAATGTGCATTTCCATTCCAAATATGACATTTGTTTCATGTATTAGTTTGTGTGGAAGTATGGGGAGACTGTAACATTTCTCAGAGGGTATGGTTACATTGTAACCGTGGTTCTATGGTTGCATTGTAACCTTGGTTCTCTGAGTGAAGAGACTATCTCTCTACTCTTACATATTCCATATGTACTGGGAATGATCCCCCTGCTGTTAGGATATGTTGATATTTCTTTAAGACACACTGACTTGCCTGGTCATGCCCTGTGGTTTACCTATAAAGCACCTGTGCTGACATGGAATCAATGATAATTTGATCAAAACATGTCTCTGAGCAGCCTGAAAGCTGAAGAAATAGTCTCTTCACTCAGAGAACCAAGGTTACTATCTCTCCACTCCATTATATTCTATATGTAACTCTTTAAGACACCCTGTGAAGAGATGGTGCAGCCCACAAGCCCAGGTCTGTGGAAATTTGATGGGGGCATGCTCACCTGTAGGCATATGTCATAAACACACACTGACAGTGTTTGTGTAATTACCCTCACTGCCAGAAGGGGAACACAAGAGTGCCACACTCCAGCTTAAAGTCTTGAGTTAGTCTGATGTTTCTAGAAAAAAAGTTGTGTATTGTATTCACGTCAGTTTGAAACATCCAAACAAGATTTTCCATGATCTGATATAGTGAGTAAGGCTCTAAAAATAGCAAATCGTTGGTAAACTGGTCATTTCGTCTACCTGGTTAGCTTTTTGAGGTGCTATTAACATTGCAGCCTCTTGGGGTGGCACTTCAAACTTTTAGTCTGAAGTGTCAACTGTCGTATCTGAGACACCAGTGGTATTACTGTGATGGAACTTGATAGATGTTACTATCCGGCCTTGAGTGCCTATAATTAGTATTAATTAGTTCAAAAGATATGTATTCCACGCATTAAAAGTTGGCAAAGTATATTACTATCCACTACATCTCTGTTTTGCAGATGTTGGTAACTTGACATTTGTCTGTGTGGCTCAGTGAAACATCACTGCGTTGTTTTGACAGCAGAACTCAAACTTCTGTTTATCCATATGAGTATATAAGAGGGTGCCATTGTGTTCTCAGATAGAGTAATATGTTTCAGCTGTGCGGCCCATTAGAAGGCCTTTAATTTCTCACTGCAAAGCTCAGTCTGATCCACGGAGCCCCTAGGAGCTATAAAATGTTGATTTATTTCCCTCTCCTACAGCTCTGCACATCGAGTCTGGAGAGGAGCTAATGATGTACTGCTGCAGCTATTTAAACCACTGTTTGAACACTGGTTTAAATATGGAAGGGGAAGTAAGAAATTAGCAGTTTTGCCACTGTGATTCCAGCCTGCCAGCCTTGTCTCGGACACACTGACATGCACATTCTCCAGTCCTCTTTTAGAGCAAAGAGAATTGGTACATACAAAGAGAGAAGTTTAGAAGGAACATTTAATGTAATAAAAATAATGACTTCATCTGCAAAACATAAAATTAGGTTTTACTGTACAATCACTTCTCAGTGTTTATCAGTTTAAGAAAAGTGAAACAGGTTTCAGCTTCAATCTGAAACAAAAGACGTGGTGCAGTTGACTTGTGGGAATTACAGTTTCCTATTAAGATGAAATATTATCTTTTGAAGGCAATTATTTTTTCAAAATTTTAAACAACAATTTCAAATAACTTTTTTTTCTGTATATACACTGTACACTGTAGACGTTTCCAATATTTAAAACTATCCAATTTTAACACACACAACTTCCACAAAGGTTTGCTTTTTCTTTTTATATTGGAAACATATTCAATCATGTGTTTATTAGTGTATGGTTGCTGACACCTCAATGCAATGAGGTGTGAAGAGAAATTGTCACTGGAATTGACAGACAAGTCCCATAATGTCAAATATTAGATTGGAGTCAGAATGTGGTTGTTCAAAAAGGTACCAGAGGTATTTGCACAAAGTACGAGACAGGTTAATAGGATGATGTTCTACTCCTATCAGGCATATTCTGTATGTGCAGTGACTGCGTTCAGCGTCAAAGTCTTGTTGTCACAGTGAGGTTGCCTTGTGTGGTGCGATTGTGCCTGTACAGAGACAAAAACAAAACCTGTGCTCACCGACTGTATCTGGTAACCCGTGACCTCTGTAGCTGCAGATGTTGTACAGGACAGATGGATAAACTGCAAGTCAAGAAATAGTTGCACATCGTAACTCTCCCTAAAATCACAAACTGACGTTTTTACATTTGTTTGTGTATGGATAGACAAATGAAAAATGTGAGCTTTATTTTTGAACTCTGAACAGAGCCAACTGTTTCCCCCTGCTTCCAGTCTTCACGCTAAGCTAGGCTAACTACAGTATGTCCTGACTCCAGTCCCATACTTAATGCACAGATATGAAGTTGGTATCAATCTTCTCATCTCGCTCTCAGAAAAAGTAAATAACGTTTTTTCTAAAATGTTGAACGATACCTTGAATGTATAACTAAAGTGTTAGTTTATTAAATGTTGATCCAGTCTTCAGTCACTTAAACATTTATTAATATAGAGCCAAAAGAGTTCATGATATATCATGCATATTTCATGAATTAGGATAGATTAACTTTAATTATACATGTATTAAGCATGAGGTGTGTTTGTATATCCAGTTTTCCCTAAAGTGATGCTAGTCAGATTTAATATTTGTATTATTTCCTGAATCATAATGTAACAGGCAGGTTAAATACACATGCCCACTTCTGTGCCTCATGTGTACAGTGTGGCCAATTCAATTCATCTGTGTGTCAAGACAGGAAATATATGCCTCAGGGAAGCTCTGATCGTCCTCTTCCACTACTGCTGTGGTGTCCCTGCTCATTCCCTGGTCGAGGTATGTTGCATGAGTTGTAGTATGACGCTGCTGCTTTGTTTAGTCATTCAGATAGCTAAATTTGATGTTTTGATGTTCCTGTGTGCTGCACCGCCACCGTATTAAACGTGCCCTCAGCAAAATCTTGCAGGTATGGTGGCAGGTGGGGGGAAGCATTGTTGAGTTTCCTGCTGGTTTAATTACTTTGTAACGTGAATATTTTGCCCTGGATGTAAGTCCCCAGGATTGGAGATTTTCAGCTTGGGGCTGAGATATTCCCTGCTAAACTACTGACTCTGTGAGTGTTTTGGGTAGTTTAAGTTATTGGATGGCTTAATGCCTTTACATTTATTGGAATACTTATGACAAACATAACAAGTTCTTATTTCTCTTTAGGACTGAGATTGCCGCTGCTTTGCGTTTATGTTAGCTTGCTCACTCAGTCATTACTGCTTTGTTTTTATTTGTAACTGAGTAGGCTACTTCCTTGTTTTTATCTATTGCTGCTTTTGTCATTTTGATTGGTTGGAATTTAAATTTTTTAATAGAATTTTCTTTGACATTTTATTGCATTTTGTCAAGGTGAGCCATTTAAGCAGCAGGGAGAGGACCCAAACGCAGACAGTCGGGGAGGCTCCAGCAGATGAAAAAAGGGGTTTTAATAAATGACAAAAAAATGCTTACAAACATGTAGCATGGACTCCAGGGACTCAGGAAACCACATGCAGGGAAACACCAGGAATATGACACAGAGAGACTCAGAAAACCACAAGGAACCAAATCAAGAACATCAACCAAAATGAACAAAGGAAACAAGGAACAAAGGAAAGGGACCGGTATATATAGAGAGAAAAACCAGACCTGGGGCTGGACAGGGCTCTTCAGGTGGATGGCCTGGAGGACGACCAGACGTGGGGAGCCGCTCAGGAGGACGGCCAGGAGGACGACCAGACGTGGGGAGCCGCTCGGGAGGACGGCCAGGGGGCAGGGCAGAGACCAGACAGGACCCCTCAGGCCGACGGCCTGAAGGGCAACCAGACACGGGGAACCGCTCAGGAGACCGGCTACGTGGGTGGAGCCACTCGGGAGGCCGGGCAGGAGGCCGACGACGAGCAGGAGGCCGGCGGCAAGGAAAGAGCCACTCTGGAGGACGGGCAGGAGGCCGGCGACGAGCAGGAAGCCGGCGACGAGGAAGGAGCCGCTCTGGAGGCTGGGCAGGAAGCCGGCGACGAGGAAAGGGGTCCAGGCAGGAGGTTGGCAGCGACGAAGGAGCCACTCCGGAGGCCGGGCAGGAGACCGGCGACGAGGAAGGAGCCGCTCTGGAGGAACTGGCACTGGAGACTGCACCTGGACGGGAACTGGCACTGGGGACTGCAGCTCGACGGGAACTGGCACTGGGGACTGCAGCTCGACGGGAACTGGCTCTGCAGACTGCAGCTCGACGGGAACAGGCACCTGAGGCTGGAGCTCGACGAGAACAGGCATCGGAGGCTGGAGCTCGACGAGACCAGGCACCAGAGGCTGATAGCCAGGCTGCTGGGGCGACTGCTGCAGTGCAGCGCAGCAGAGACTCTGGGGCACTGGGTGGCTGCCAATGGCTTTGGGAACCCCAACGACCACCTCTCCCGTGGCCACCGCGGGTCCCCGGGAATCTGGCCAGCCACGTGCCCTCGAAAGGGGAGCGAGGCAGGTCGCTCTTCGGTCAGTCAAAAGTCAAAAGTCAAAAGTCCATTCCAAAAATCCGAAAAATGACCTTGCTATCGCTAATGACTCCTGGGATGCCCAAAGGCGGGAGTGGCTGTCTGCTGGGTCCTTTGTTGGTTGGTTCATTCTGTCAAGGTGAGCCATTTAGACAGTAGGGAGAGGACCCAAACACAGACAGTCGGGGAGGCTCCAGCAGATGAAAAAAGGGGTTTTAATAAACGACAAAAAAACGCTTACAAACAGGTAGTATGGATTCCAGGGACTCAGGAAACCACACGCAGGGAAACACTAGGAATATGACACAGAGAGACTCAGAAAACCACAAACCACAAATCACTTGGGTGCAAAACCTGTTTGCTTTTTAAGGTGCTATATAAATTAAATAAACTGAAACTGAAATTAATAAAACAAAATTTGACTTGCAAAGTCAGTGTACTACAAGATCAGTTTTTGCTTCAATATTTAGTTGGAAAAACTTCTAATTGGTTAAGCCATACCAGATATACACCAGACCAATATATGGTGGCAGTTATTTAAAAAAGTTGTTATAATTGTAAAATGTAACAAGATTAACAATGAATGAGGCTAAATTGTGGGTTGGCTTTGCCTGGCAACAATAGATAAGGGTGCTGACCTCAGGGAGGCTCTCAAAGAAGGTAAATTAATTATAGTTCAATAAAAGAGGTCTTTCTCTCTCGGCTTCTGGGTATTAATTTGTTTTGATAATATCATGTGATATGTGATATTATCTAGTGTGCAAATGGAAGCTTAGCTGTAGTGTAAGGCCACAAAATCCCAAAAAAATCAGTTGCTAACTTATTAGATTTGTACACAATAAAACTTTTAATTATCTTAATACAGGTGGTCGTACATCTTCACTACAGGTTACATTAACGTAAAATCTCCATGTCTCACTTGACGAGAAACATTAACATATTTGGATTATTATTTTGCACATTGCACACATTCTTTATACTGTGAACATTTGCATATTCCTTAATCATTATTTTGCACATTCTATCCTCTTTGTTTTAAACACTGTACAGCTCTTTTCATTTTAAAAACAGATATATTTCATATCTTTTATATATTTTTATATTTTTTATTACATTTATGATTCTTGCAGTACTTGTTTTTTCTTTTCTCTTACTGTTTATTGTGACCGTTGTGCACCAGAATACAGAGACCAATTCCTTGTATGTGAAAGCCTACTTGGCAATAAACTTATTTCTGATTCTGACTCTGATTAAACTCATCATTTCATTTCAAAGATGGTATCTGGTGTCAGATGTGAATGTCCTTGATCTTCCTCCAGCCATCCACTGACTCCTGGTTGATGACCTTTGCCCTTTTCCTAGTGTGTGCTGTGAGCGGTTTTGGTCTGGTGTTCACAGACAGGTGACGTTATCTGCTGGTGTTCATTCAGTCTCTTATCCAGGGCCTTTGCTGTTTTGCTGATGTACTGTTCCCCTCAGCTGTCACATGTGATGTAACCACTCCAGTCTTTCCCTTGGAATGCAGAGATCCTGTCTTTAGGATGCACTAGCAGAGCTCTTACTAGCAGTAAGATTTCTTAGTGAAATCCTTGATCACATCCTTCAGATTTGATTGGTGTAGCGCGATGATGATGACCAATTTTACTTTTTTCATTGAGAAAAGAGTGAACCTTTCCTGATTCAGCTGTTCATATGACCTCAGGGTCACAAACAGGCCTTGCCAGGACTCAAGGAGGACACTAATGGAAAGTTAAGTGGCAACTGACCAATTTACGATGGGTTGTGCATGGCACTGACCTAGCACTGATCCTTTTAAGGGCCAGTATCTCAGGCTCAGGATTATCCCTAGACTCATACAGGGGACAAAGAAACAAAGAAACTGAGTTTGCAATACAAAATGAAAATGTGTGTATGAATTCTTAGTTAACAATATAGGTAAAGTATGAAACATTGAGTCAGCATGATCATTTTGATGCAGGAATAATGAACTAAACTAATGCTAAGCTAATGCCAAATATTACTGTCACCGTCCTGGCTCCATAGGGGGGCAGCCCCCGAACAGGCAGAATTAGGGAATCTGTGTAAACAGTTTTTTTTTTTTTTTTTTTGGTGAGCCCCTTTGAGGCCTATTAATTATCATTACATATATTTGGTGCTGTCTTTATTAAGTGGTGCTACATTGGATTACCCAAAAGATGGCTTAGCAAATATGGCAAATACAGAGCTTTAGAGGAGTGCTTGCTTTCACCCACACCTCCCTGACCCACATTGTTGGGAGGAGGAGAACGAGAAAGAAATGAAAAAATTTGACTGCAGCCTTGCTCTTATTGTATAAAGGTTTTGCTAAGTGACATCCAAACACACACCTCACATACTATAATATTACTCTGCTAGCTACGACCCACAAGCTAAGGTCAATCCATGTATATGATGAGTATGGGTTTGCTAGTTGCCCCAAATCATATGATTGGATACATTTAGTTTTTAGACTGGTCTGTAGTGTTCACAAAAATAAAGACAGACTTATTTTAATCCTAAAAAATTAACCACCTGACAACCTATGAGCTATGAGACATACTTCCATGGTAACAATCAGTGACACCTGTTGACAAAGAATTAGAAAACATAGCTCATAATTTGTGGTCAACAGTTTTGTGAAGGAGTTTTTTGAAAGCACAGTAACCTGTTGGAAATATACAGCAGTTAACTTACCCTTAATTCATGGTATATTACTCTTACTCAAGATCGCCAAGAACTAAACTAGCTTTGTGCAACGGATTCATTTAGACATCTCTCTTAAGTCTGACTATTAATGAGATCCATAGTCAAAGTCTATCTTTGTGAAACGTCTTATTTCAGGGAGGGATTTTCATCAACAGTTATCATGTGACAGCGATGACACCTGATCCAGCTCCATTACAACTGAGCAAACTCCATCCGTTGATGACCAAAATGCCATCAAAAGCTCTGAGAAAAGCTAGGTAGTGGACTTTAAGATAAGATTACTTTGTCAAACTGACATGTTGTTAAATTCTGTTAATTCATTTCGACTAGTTCTGTTTAGTTGACCTCTTTTATGGGCCCAGAACTATTGTTTATGTTTTGTGACTTGGTTAAATTAAAAAAAAACCTTTTTGGGAAGAAAATACCTCTGCGTCCTCGTGCCTTCCTGCCCGGTCCCTTACACAAACATAGGACAAATGTTTAATCAAAATTAGTTCTAGCTGAGGCCTTTCAACACACAACCAGTATAGTACGGATCATTTAGAAAATATGAATGAAATAAAAATAAATAAATAAATAAAATATGCATATGTGAATTGTAATTGACAACTCCTCTTTCTACAGCCGAGGGCTTCTCTTTTAACAAGTCTATCTTTTGACAACAACAACAACATACAACATACTGTAATGATGCTGGAGACGAGCCTGTCCTCTGCTGTAATGACACATGCTTTCTCTGGGGTTTTCTCCTGAAATAAGCCCTCATTAACATTCCAGACATTGACCAGAGGTGATAACTGCTCCACCTGGCATTGAAATTCCCCTCAGCCCACATTTCCTGGGAGCTTTATCCCCTTGTTCATGCTGTATTTACAGAGGCAGCAGGCTATCAGACAGTAAACTGCTGTGAGCAATCAAGTCTATGGTTAAGTTTGTCCAGCAACCTGCACAGAATTAAATCTAGATACAGAGCCTCAAGGGAGGGAAAACCTGACATTGATTGCTTTTTCAAATGTTTGAAAAGCTTTGTGAATTGCTATTTTCCTATTATTACTATTACTACATATTCAATGAATTGTAAAATGCAAGGGAATATAACCTTATAAAGAACTTTTTCTCTGGCCTTTCTCAACACTAACAGACACAAAAAGGAATTGCCATTTTAATGGTACATAAATGAGACAAAAGGACAACTACAAGCTTTCCTCTTTTGTTTCATATCTTTGTTTCCTCTCTTTGTCTATTAAAAACTCTATTAAAAATGGAAAGCTCCAGTATGGTATTACTGATTGATGTATGTAGTAGCTTTCAGAACCCGATAATTTCAAAACAGAAAGAGATCAGCATTGATGGACAAATCTGAGAGAAAAAGCTAACATTTTCAGCACCACTGGTGGAAAGTAAAAAATGATGGCTTGTTGGACTTGACCTGCGGCTGCACAACATGACACCACACTTATCTCTGTACAGCACTGGGAAAGAACACTCTCTAAATAAGACCCCCTGCTAGAAATGTGAGGCAATGATGAAAAGAGGAAAATTGTCTGCTGCTGATTAAGCTCCAGGCCACCAAAAACCTGTAACATATGGGTCACATGTTCCCTGCTTTGGTGAGTGTGAATGTATGAGTGTGCATTTGCTTAGATGAATGACTAATAGGCCTTTTTCACAACAGGAACTTAAGGACCAGTAACTTAAGGTGTAGCCATTGTCTGGGATTCTAATTTCTTTTTTTACTGCACTGAGGTCCTGAACCTACATTTCGGCGCTGATCAGGAGGTGGTATTAGTTCCAGGTACTCTGGAATACATTGCTGTATTTTATTTTCTCTTGAAGAAAAAGAAAGCTCAGAAATGATTCTCTCACCTCCCTGTCTTCTGATTCATGAGAACATCATGCAGCGGCCTTTTTTTCTGACAGCATGGAGCAGAGAGAGACCGGGACTGGCAGCTGCCAGTGCGTCATTCAGGGCAGCCGGCCTGCCCCGACCTGTTAGCCGGGTGGGAAGTGATCTGAAGCAGGCTAACGTTCTCTCCTTTTGATTCATTATGTCGACCTCCTACTGCGGGTGAAGCTCTTCTGTTCATTTAACGATACTGATGTTTGAATGTCACCACTTGTAAATGTAAAAGAAAATCTATATTAGTGCCACTTTTTCCATTGTTGTCAGTCCCACAACTGCACTGCACACTGTGCACACTCGCCTACAAAGCAGCGCACAGAGATGACAGCATTTGTTCTGGTGTTTCTTTTTCCATGATGTATATCCAAAAAGTACTGATTTATAAAACACAGTAGAAAACCTAGAACCAAGACCTTAGAGGCTCTTACAGGTTCATGTTATGGGAAGCTCTGGGTTACAGGTCACTAAGTTCTTGTAGTGGAAAAGAGCTAAAATTAAAGTAAATAATATAGTGACACTTTTAAGTGTGAAGCTGAATTTATGCTTGACACAGGGGTCAACAACAGTCCTGTTGTTGATACCTTTGCTGTAGGTTTTGATTTGTAGTTCTGAACTATCACCTAATAGTTCAGTATAGGAATTCGCCTGTTGAAAGCACCACCACAACACTAGATGTATGTATACAGTCAGGTGGAATTGTGGTTTAATTATATTCCCCACAGTAAATGTGTTTGTCCTTTTATTCACTTTGTGATTTGCGTGATTTGAGTGACGATTAAAAGGTTTTTTGTCTCTGTGTCTTTGTTACATATGTGCAACTGAAAAGGAGGAGGATACTGAACCTTTGTTCAACCTGTTTTTCATCATAAACTTGAGAAAACGCAAGCAACCCAAGCTGACCAATCACAGTTCTTGTTGTCTCCATGTGGTATCTCAATAGCCCCAACGTATAGTTGTCAGTTATAGAGTAGCTGAGGCCACATGTGTAGGCTCTTCAGCACTGTAACTCCATAATACACAACTATGAATCTACCTTAAGACCCTGCTGGATTCATAATTTTCCTTATTTATATGTTCTTTTTCCATACAGAAATATAATTTTAGTACTGATTTCTGAGTACACTATATTCCCTGCATTGCATATTGCTTAATACAAATTAATTAACTTGATTAATCTAGGCCATAATTAATAAAAGGAACACTCAACATTTTGGGAAACTTCTTTGTTGTCCTACACAGAGCCACGTCTCTTAACGTAAAAACACCCCAGAGATCTCTCTGTAGTGGGCACACAAAAATTGATATTGATCTTCTCATCTGACTCTAGTTTAGATTGCTACTGAGCATATTTCTCAATGTTGTGACTTCTCTTTAAAGTTTCATATAGGCTATTGACTGTTGGCCCAAATTCAAGCAGAGAGGTCTTGGCAAAACTTAACCTCTGCTACAAAATCACATCAGGGGCCTCTACACTCAGCTACAGGGCTTGCCATGTAAGAAAAAATAAGAAATGTGAAAAAGTTTGTGCTTTTTAGGATTCTTCAGGTGTACATAACCAAGGTAAACACTCACATCACAGAAAAAAATGCCCACATACTGACAAACGACTTCAAGAGGCTAAAAAGATGAACAAAACATTAAAAATGTGACATAAAAGTGAATATTTCAGTCATAGGGCCATCGTCAGCACAATTGAGACTGTAATTCTACAAACTTAAATGGGCTATCAGACAAACAGCCCTGACCAATCAGGAGAAAACACGTAAGAGAGAGGGACTACAAAGATATCAGAATGAATGTACAGACAATACATGCATATGCAAAAAAAGAAGAAAAAGTAAATCTATATTTCTTTTTTCCGCTGTTGTTCAGTGCTCAGCTTAGCTGCAGTTTAAGGTGTTTTTTACAATCACTAAGTCACATGTCTCTATACTAGAATACTAATATACTAAATTCTTCACGTAGTTCTCTTTAGCAACATGCAGCTCAGCAGACCAGTTAATCTCACATCCAAAATGCACCTATGCAACCAAAACACTTCATACACATTTCAGTACCAACTCGTGTACCCAAACACTGACATTTGTCTGCCAATAGTTTGTCTTTGACACTCTTATTATATATTGACAATAAAAATGACTAACAACAGGTAGCATTACAATTAGTGTCACTATTGTTTTTGTAAACATATCTTTTATTTATTTAAGCATGATTCCATTACAACAAAAATAAGGTTACTTTTTTATTGCATGGATTGTGCTACCTTACAGTATATGTCACAAAAAAATGACAAATGCTGGACTATGCTTGAATAGGCTTTATTTGCCATTTTTTCATCACACCTTATGTCATCTCTTGCAATACACCTGGGGAAGGATGTGTAATTCATACCTGGCTATCTTCTGCAGATATGTCCAGACATCCAGCATTCATTGTGTCCAAGAGGGACATCTGATCATGTGGCTAGTGGTCATAAACTTTCCACCTCCATGAGGAAAAGAATTCCTCTGGAAGAGAACGGTGAAACATCACATTGTCCCGTACAATTACAAAACCTTCTGGATTCTGCCTCACTAGCCCCATTACCTCACCGCTCAGTGTATGTTTTTTTCTCTTTTCAGTTATGTTATGGAACATAAATTTATTGTAACAGTTTTGACAATAGTATGTAAACATGCAAAATTAGGTGTAAATACAGTTTTAAAAGTAGAGTTTTGGTGATGGCTGCCGTCGAGTGAGAAAACAGTTCATGAAAGTTGTGGCCATTGAATGCATTTTATGTAAAAACAATGAAAAGTGATCCACAGTTTAGTCCACATTGACCTCTCCTGTGCTCACTGTGTGAAGAGTTTTGAAAAAAGTGAACTCCGATAGAGAAATGTGAGTTTGCAACTGTAATATTTGTTACAATTGTTTTGTTTATTTGTTTATTTAAATGATCCCCATTAGCTGATGCCATAGCAATCAGCTAGTCTTCCTGGGGTCCACACCTGACATACAATACATAACACATTACATGAATTGCATTAATATAAATAAAATTACACCATTGTACAATAATAGATTAAAACCAATCAACACTGTTTACATTTAGGTAGAATATTAATTAAAAATCAATATATAGATATAAAAAAAAAAAGAATTATACAACTCGTGAAATGAAACATGAATATTGAAAACTAGCACAGAGTTATACCACCTACTGATCAACTGTAATTGCTTAACACCAAAACAGCTTAAAAAGACTGAGAAAACTAATATAACACAACCATTAACAAACAAACACATTATAAAAACAACAAAATCAAACAAACAAGAAAACATCAGCTAATAGTAAACTGTGTCTGTAATAGACACTACTAGTCAGTACATCACCCACGCCACAACAGACACAATGTTGATACTCCTCCAAACCACAAAAGCTGCTTCAAACAGGAATGAGTGGGAAATGTATCCTCTGAACGAAATGGAAGAATGGACCTCATACTTTCACAAATTTATTGGAGGAGCCACTTAATGAAAGTCTGATTTCTTTTCAATCCAAGAAAATAAAAGATGTCTTTTATCTAGTGGGTATGAGAGGGAGACACTGTTTATTTTCAGTTGGTCAATGTTAGTCTCCTAGCCAGTAAAAAAAAATAAAAAACAAGATATTTTTTGTATGAGAGCATTTGGTTCTACTTTTCCCCCAGTTATCTCTGATAGGGTTTTAAAAATCTCTGTCTATTAATTATGTGGGGATAGGCAAAGCCAGAACATGTGTATGGGGTTTGCAGGAGATTACTGACACCTATCACAGACAGGTGATACACCATTGATGTAATGTTCCTGGGCAGATCAGGGACCCAGACGCAGAGATAGACACAGCACACGTAATATTCCAAAAGGCAAAATCTTTACTAGAAAGTCAGGCAGTCATACATGTGAGATCAGTCCAAACAAGCAAACAAATCCAGGCAGGGAATAGGCAAAATCCAAAAACCAGAAAACTAGGCAAAGTCCAAAAAACCAGAGAAACTAACACTAGGAATGCTGGAAAGCGATGAACACACGAGGGAGAACACAGACAGTGGATGCAGGTGTGGACAATCAGGACTAGGAGACACATGAAATGACAGGAAAGATTAGACTTCAAAATGACTTCAAAAAATGTTGCCTGGGAAGTGAAAATCTGAGAAATCCGAGAATTGCTGAAAGGATGCAAAAACATTATCAATATACAAGTATTGATACCAAGATTTAACCAAATTAAAAAAAAACACTGTCTGCTAGGGAAGGAGGAAAAACATGATTAGCAACTAGTGGGGCATAGGTAGAAAATGATCGTAGACCAAACAGCACTTAAGCTCAACCCTGATTCCTAACAGAGATTTTAACAATCACATTCTTAGTATAGGGGGAAGTGAAAGAATTAATAGGAGAGTGCACTAGAGCCTCCAGTGATACAGGTTAGGTAGAGTTGCCTCTATAACCAGCCAGGTCCGGGAAGGATCAAAGACCTCATATTGAAGCCAGTATTTAAAAATCCTGATATTGGCAGCCCAATAATAAAACCTGAGATTTGGTAAAGCCATCCCTCCAAGTGGCCTAGGCCTTTGCAAGTATTTTTTACACAGCCTAGTGATCTTCTTATTCCAGATAAACTCCAAGATTAGGCTATCCACTTTACAAAAGAAGGTCTGAGGCAGGAAAAGTGGTATGCATTGGAACAAGTAGGAGAGTTGTGGAAGAATATTAAGTTTAACAGAAGTGACTCGTGCAACCAAAGATAGATTGAGTACAGACCAGGGTCGTTTCTGTGTGTCAGTCTTCTTGGACTCGGGTCAACAAGGGGGCAAAGTTAGCCTTGTAGGTAGGTATATGTGTGTAACATGGACTCCAAGTTATGTAAACCTATGCTGGGCAATTTTAAAGGGTAGGTTATTAGAGGATAATTCTTAGCAGCTGTATTTATAGGAAATAATTCACTTTTGTTTAAGTTCAATTTGTATCCAGATATTTGACCAAATGACTGAAGAGCTAGGGCAGGGGCAGCAGGGACAGAGACAGGTAGGTTGAAAATGTACAAAAGGAGGTCATTTGCGTAAAGGGAGACCTTCAACTCTATACCATTTCTAAGTATGCCTGTAATGTGAGTGTTAGATCGAAGCGCTGTCGAAAGGGTTTCAATGGCGTTTGCAAATAATAATGGATTCAAAGGACAACCCTGTCTTGTAAAGCGATAAAGGCAAAAATACTCGATTGAATATTATTTGCCCTGACTGAGGATTGCGGGGAAGAGTAGAGCAGCTTAATCCAAGAAATAAAACATTTGCCAAAACCAAATTTCTTTAAAGTATAATAAGGTAATTCCACTCCACTCTTTCAAATGCCTTCTCAGAATCTAAAGATATATTCTTGTCTTATGGGTATTAGAGGTGGAGACATAGTAGATTGTATTGAACAGACATCTAAGGTTGGAGAAAAAATGCCTGTTTCGAATAAACCCTGTTTGGTCCGAAGAGATAATAGATGGGAGAGTGGGTCAGGCATAGCGCCAACAGCTTTGATAACAATTTAAAGTTAATGCTCAACAAACTTATTGGACGGTAGGAGGTGCAGGCTAAGGGATCTTTGTCTTTTTTCAAGAGGAGGGGAATGGAGACTTGAGTAAGAGTTTTGGGAAGGCAACCAGAATTGAATGATTCATTAAACATGTCCATTAATAAAGGGGCTAGCTTGTGTCAAAAATTTTTTATCGAACTTTATAGAAGGATAGCCATCTGGACATTTCCCACTTTGTAGAGACAATTTTCAAGTTCCGCAATAGTGATTGGCTTCTGTAGTTCCTCTGCAACAGACTGTTCATTGGAAGGAATGTCCAATTTATCAAAGAAATTATGAAAATTGGAAGGAATAGAAACTTGATCAGATGAATGAAGAGACATGTACAATTCCTTAAATGCACTATTAATTTCTAATGGTTCAGTAGTTTTACCTTAATTTGATTGGATCTGAGGGATTTGATGAGATGAGAATATCTGACGTAACATATTTGCTAGTAGCTTGCTGCTGGCCATGTTCATATACCTCGGATCTCATTTGGAACAAAAGTTCGGTAGTACGATGTGTCATAAGAACGTCAAGGACAAACGCTGCTTATATATCTGGGGATTGGGAGGTAGCATACATGTTATAAAGTTGAGATATGTGTTGTGCCAACTTAGCCAGTTTTTCTTTTCAAAGTATTTTCTCATATCCTGTGTAGGAGATTATCTACCCTCTTTAAAGTCTCCCACAGCACTTAAGTGGACACATCAGGTGTTTCGTTTAAACAGAAAAAACATTTGCTGCGAAACAAAGTTAACAAAATCCTCATTTTAAAGTAAGCGTGTATTGAGACGCCATGGCGCAAGTAAACTAGTGAAGTTCTTAAAATAGATCTTCATAGAATTTACATGCAGATACAGATGGAAGTAGTCTGTTATAAAACCAGAAAAAAGTCAATGTCAAAAGTCAATATGATGAACATGGGAAAAAAAGGAATATTCTCTTTTAGAAGGGTTAAAAAAGTGTCAGGTGTCAGAAACAGCAAACACCGTCATGAAGGACTGGATTACCTTGACCTATTACTTCAAAGGCATACAAACATTGGAGGAAGAATGATTGAGGATTAAGCCAGCAATTATACTCTCCTCCTAATATTAAGTAGTATGAAGACATATAGGGAGTGTTAAGGAAAGACATTTAAAAAAAAGGCATCACCATCACAATTGGGATCATAAACATTAGCCAAAATCATGCAAGTATTATAACTATAATGAATCTACCATTAGGATCAGAAATAACATTTGAATGTACATGATGTAACACCTTGCTACGTTTTGTAGGGTTATTGAACCCTTTACAGTTAAAACCGGTGAATTTAATGTCTGCCCCAGTAGACAATGCTGTTAAATTAGGTTGGGTCATAGTTGGAATTGGGAGTGCTATATAAGAACAAGAGTGATGGTCTGCAGCACCCAGAGCAGCAAAAAGAAACCTGACTGATGGATAGAGAAAAAAAACTATAGCAACATCACCTTGCAAGTGCAGACCACATTACCAGAGCGAGGCACTGATGGGAAATGTAGTCCTTGTAGCCAGCAACAACAGCTGACTAGACAGTTAGCATATCTGTTAAACAGTGTCTGAAGTAACTTGTTTAATATTATTATCAACAAAGCTTGATACCCAGTTTGTCCCCCAGGTAAGGTGATGCATAGCATTGCTGAGCAGAGAAGTCCAAACTTAATGTAACCCATGTTACTAGGACTTAAATATGAGACTGTAGTAAAGTGAGAGTTAGAAATAAATTATTATTGCCAAATTGTTATTTCCATAAAGGAAATAAATTAAGAGTTGATTACAAACAAAATAGTCCACTATGATTTAAATAAAAAAACATAGATCTTTAATATAGAAAAGTCTCAGTCATTTCAAGTGAGGTGAATGTGCTTGGTTTGAAATATGTATAAAGTTTCAGGTGACATTAGAGAAGAATAGCTTTGAAATTGGTGATTTCACATTATATACTTGTGATACTGGAGTCATATACCTCACCATCCAATCAGAACCCTGCTTACTGCGTGAGTTAGTGTACCCAGCATTCCCTAGTCTAGATTCTCCCGTCTCTGTTCTGCCGTGAATGAGATCAGAGTCAGACGCATGTTGGATTACTCTAAAGATTACACAGTGGATTATGCTGGAGAACTTGATGGTTTACTTTGCTTTCAAAGATACAAGTTGTGTAATTAGAGACATTCCTGTTTTGCAGTACATCGATCTAAACCCAGCTATCGTGCACAGTGGAGCGTAGGGTACGAGGGGCCCGGTCCAGTATGGGTTTATCATCAAGTCTGAGTCTTGTAGGAGTTGGGCCAAAAACTCAGTAGAGGGAGGGCCCTCCAAACCCTCAGGCAAGCCCACCAGATGAACATTATTCCACCTTGAATGTCCCAGGTCTGCACATTTCTTGGAAAGGGAATCCACCAGGGTGGTTAGAGTGCTCTTTTGACAGCCTCCGAGATGATGGAATCAAATTTACTGATAATGTCAGAGCACATTTCATCCATTATCTGCCTCATGTTCAGCAACAGAGTCTTGATAGCATCTAGCTGCTGTTGGGGTTCTGGCTCAGGAGATAGCCTAGGCTTGATGCAGTCTGCTTTAAAAGTATCAGATTTCCCTCGACCCGCCATCATATATTGTCCTTGATTGCAAAATGAATGAACTAAAGTAAATTGACAAAAGGTACAAAACAGTGAAAACAAAGTAAATAAGAATTCACATTCCAGCAGAACTACTTCACTCAGCAGCACCCCCACATCATATTATTTATCATATTATTGAGTCATCATTCAATAAAGAGTTATTGAAGGGGTTAAAAAAAAAGCTCTCTGACCTAGTGACCTCAGTTAGCATGCAAGCTTACTGTCAGTAAGCTGACACTGAGTTCTGTCAGCTAGTTAGCTTGATCGCTAATGGGACAATAAGTTAATAAGACATATTAATCAACTCTTTTCTCATAACTGTCTGCAAGCATTGCTCTTTTGCTGAGCAGCTAATATTCCGACAGAAAAGGTGAAGTTGAGGTGGATGTTGACACTCAGCTAATAGGTTATGATAACTTCCTCTGTTTTGGACTCTCCGGCTTTCTCTTCCCTCAAAAGTCAGTACTGTAAAGACAGCTTGCATTTAGGCAACAGCACAAATTTGCGAGTCAAAGTTCACCCAAGTTGAACTCGACATGAAACATTAATAAACTTTCACTTTGTCCCCAAGAGCACTGATCTCTGGGGATTCCATTGAAAGCAATCAGGTTAAAGTTAACATGCAGCTGCGTTCAAACCCCTTAAAGTTCTGGTTGAGTTGAACTCTTTCTAAACTGTAGCTAAGCTAGTAAAATGCCAAGGGACATAAACGCAGCCAGATCTTTCTGTTGCTCTTGAACTTAGACTTTTATTTGGGAAGATATATTTGGTCAAACAATATTTACCAACATCAACAAACGCTACATTTTAATACTGATTAAATTACACTACAAGCTGATAAATATTAACATTTCAGTAGAAATACATAAAGGAAACAGAACATACAGTACAGCAGTGAAGACAGTAAAGCCCAAGCTCTCTTTTCTCACCCTGAAACTCTTGCTCCACCATCATCTGGTTTTCACCACAGTTAGGCGCTGAAGGTGTGTGATGTATAACCCTTCACATCCAAGACAGAAAACACCCCAGCTTGTGCCTCTGATGTAATCACTCAATTCACATTTGTGACTTCAGCTGTGATGATAACATTCGAGTCACAGAAAACAGCTATGGCAAAAAATTTAAATAAAAATAAGCACAATGAGGCTTACAAGAGAGGCTCAGACTGGGGCTAACTCTTGACAAATTGGTATGCTGAGAAAGTCCTCCATGCCCAGAATGATGCACATGTAAACAGAGGCAGGGATGATGGAGTAGAGATATTGTTGCAAGGCAGCTCCCTCCTACTGGAAACCAGCTGCTCAGGTCAGGGATCAGACTGGGCAGGAGCACCACGGTGACACCGTAATGACAGCAGCTACCTGTAAAACACAAGCAGAGCAGACAACAGTCATCAATCACCCAGCAGACAACCACCACCGCCTCATGCTTAGCGATGGTGCTGTCAGCCTTCACAAAGCACATGGAGGATGCAGAACTCTTACAGGAGCCCTGCCTTGGGTTTGTTATTCCCTTTCATTTGTGAATTATTAATTGGTAAGAAACCAATTTGTTCTTTTTATTCTGAAAGTGTCACAGGTTGTGGGAAGTAATTTATGATTGGTGGTCAACGGCTGAGTTTTAATTAAGTCGAGACCAGAGTTCACAGTGCTGGAGATGGAAGTGGTTCATTAATCACCAACTAGCAGACTAGCCCAGTACATGAAAGGCCAAAGCACATCATTTTTATCTGAATTACAGTTAATAGTTAGCCAACAGGAAACATGCAAGTGAATTAAGCCCTGCGAGGGAAGAGGATTCTGAGGATCATGTTGGCGTTTGATGAACAGACATAGGTTGAATCTGAACCAAATATGGATTTAGAATCAATTCAGGGGCTTCCCAATCTGTGTATTAATTGATAGGTCATCAACAAACAGAGATGTATGACACTGACTGATGTCTATTTTTCAAATTAAGGGTTAATGTCAGCCCTGGTTTACTTTGACTGAAATGAATGAATGAAAGGAAACTTCTAAGATGAAAACATTGCTGTATTTGAAAAGTTTCAGGTCAGCTTTAAACTCCATGGATTTTAAAGTCCACTTGCAGTTCTGTCAGTCAATTTCACATGACAAGCATTACTGTCAGTTAATAGAAAATGCTGTTAAGAGTTGAAAGGAAAGCCAGCAAAAACTGACAAAAAACAACAATACTGAGACTTGAATAGTATTAAAGGTGTTAGAAATGTCAATATTTGGCGCCTGAGGAATGATTTTACAATGCATCAACTTAACTGTAGAATCAGTGGGCTTTACATTGTGCCTTGTCACTAGCATCATCCTAAAAGTCAGAAAAGGAAAACTTGTACTAAACCACATTTATTAAAATTGCTTTCTATTTTGTTTGAGTATGGCAGTTTTGTTTAGAAAACATTGGAAAACTACACCTAAAATATGTAGCAGATAAATACATTTGTTCACATAAAATAGTTTATCAGACCTAACAGCACACTTTATTCACCAAACTATACCAAGTATACAAAACATTATCATCATCCTTTTCTTAAAAAGTACGATTTACATTACATTACTCTTAATGGATGCAAACATTTACAAGAGAAATATAAATGACCATAAATACAGAACACTTGAAATAAAGTAGCTATATTTGGTTAATTACAAGGCACTATGAATATATATTTTTTATATACAGGCCAATAAAGACCAACAACCTTTGCCTAGGACAGTGTTTGCTTGTGCCTTACATTTAGTCAGTGCTTGAGTCATGTGCTTGAGTGTTGTATGTATGTAATTGTAGTAACAGCACAAGAAAAGAAAAATCAATAAGTCAGTGAACTGACTCAGTAATGTCAGTTACACAACAATATTATCTAGGTTTTTTTTTAAAAAAACATTAGCCACCAGGATCTACTGGTCATACCAACAATCATGTTGCATAGCAACAAAACCCCTGAGCAAATTGGATTCAGGAAGGGTGGGTTTTACGGCTTATGAAGTCAACTTTTCATTTAGAAAAAAGACATTTTTGATTTCCCTCTTCCAGAGGTTACATATAGTCCCACTTTAAAGTTGGAAAATCATCTTCTTCCACTCTGTCTGACTTTATACTGTATGTTGTGTAAGCACTAGTTCCAACTGTTCATTGAAGCTATAGGATATTTACACTGAGTGAAATATTCAGACACAAGTAACAAGACTCCATGTTTGTTTGTTTTGCTGCACTATGCACAGTAGTTTGACAGTCACTCTTTAAGTGGGGTGTACAGTGTATGTCAAAGTCACTTCTGACAAATAATAACTATGGTTTAGTTGCCCAGTCCAGTCAAACCCCACAAAGCATGGATTAAATAACAAAACCAATAGAAGACAACGCAAATGTCAGCAATTAAACATGCAGCAACCAAAATCAGCAGAATGATGCAGCAATAATCAAACAGACAATAATTCAGTTCAAATTCCACACAACACAATCAGATGTCCAAAGGTAAATATGACATTATCTCCTCCACTGACCAAACATCACTGGTGGCTCTGAGCCATGGTGATACTTCTCCTAAAGACTGGATTAACACAGCGCGATGAGTGGATGATTGTGGGTGTAACTGTGGGAACATGAATAAACCATTGATAGATGAGCAGTGACGCAATTCTGACATCTGAGAATATTTGGGTGATCGCCATAATGTCTTGCATATCATGTTATACACAGTTCCCCAAAATTCAGCCTGACACATTTGTTATCTTTGGAAACTTTGGGATCTCCACTACAATTCAGGTCTGCGGTCATTCAGCGAAACAATTAAGCAGCAGCTGACAGTCTACCAGACACATGGATGAATACATAGATACAAGGGTCATCACTAAATGTGCTTCAGTTACCACCAATTCTCTGAAGACGCTAATCATTTTCACTCTAACTGTGTGAAGTTATTAGCACTCGTGTTTGTGAATTAGACTTTTTTGCAATAAGGCTCATTTGCATAGAAAGGGGCCAATTTTGTGCCAAATGTATGCATATTCTACCTAATTTAAATATGTCCAAATTGCACCAGAGCACGGTGGTGCAGTGGTTAGCACTGTCGCCTCACAGCAAGAGGGTTCTGGGTTCGCACCCGCCGGCCGGCTGGCTCCCTTCTGTGTGGAGTTTGCATGTTCTCTCCGGGCACTTGGGCCCACCGTCCAAAGACATGCAAGTTAGGTTAATTGGTGATTCTAAATTGTCCGTAGGTGTGAGTGTAAATGTTTGTCTGTCTCTGTGTGTCAGCCCTGCGATTGACTGGCGACCAGTCCTGGGTGTACCCCGCCTCTCGCCCAATGTCAGCTGGGATTGGCTCCAGCCCCCCGCGACCCTCTAAGAGGATAAGCGGTATAGAAAATGGATGGATGCACCAGAGCACATTAGTGGCCATAAAAGCTGCACAATCCTTTTGTAAATTTGCCTGTCAGTGTTCTCATTTCTTTCCTTCTCCAGCCTATAACGTCCAATCAGACACTTCCAGATAATCATTGAATGAGCCGCCTGCAGCAACATCTCATCTTTTATCACTGCTGCTGAGAGCTGCAACTGACTGAGACTGACCACACACACACACACACACAGTCCATTTAGAGCAGGGGTTCCCAACTTTTTCAGCTTGAGACCCAAAAGGGAAATTTGGTTTCTCACCAGGACCCAAACTTACAAAAATACATCATGAATTGCCATAACATCTACATTTATAAACTACTGATAAAGAACATAACAAACCATGAATGCCTTGAATGAGAAAGAGAGGATATTACTGTATAATTAAAAATTATTAAAAAGACACCACATTATTCACATACACACACACACACACACACACACACACAGAATTTCTTACATTGGTCTGGCATGGAAACTAACACACATACACACTAACAAGGTTAATACAAATGTAACACACAAAAACAATGTTGAATAAATGCACTTACACAGCCCCGCACACAGCATCTGAGCTGAACCAGACCAGCGTATGAATTCACATATCATAGCATTGTTATGCATTTTACTCTGCCAATCGGCGACCCTTAATTTGGGAAAGACTGATTTAGAGAGAATGAAAGAGAGAGAGGCATGCCCGGTTCTAGACTGCTTTGATTGGGGGGGCAGTAAGAGAACTGCTGCTGTGTTGAGTGCCCCAGGGATGACATTTTTTTGTAGGTCAACCCGTAGTCAGCAAAAGTCTAATGGGATTCTTCCTCTGGACACTTACAGGTAGCTTAATGTTCAACAAGATAATCTTCACAAATTATCACCACCCATTCAAAAATCCCATTGAGTTTGAGAAGATAGAACCCTGTAGTACTGGGGCACTCTGAGTGTTCTTTAGGACTGTAAGCTATAACATGCACTGTTTTATGTGATCTAAAAATAAAGCCAAAGAATCTACTAATACATGAGCCCATAATGTATTTCATTTTAAACCCACCTCCACCCCCTCTTATAGGAGGACAACTTTATTTATGTTATATCTAATTATCTATTTTTACATGGACAAAGCTATCTGCCTTAGTCCGGTATAGTTTTCTAGTCTACTAACATTATTGTCTATTGAAATGTGAAGCTACAATTTAATTGGCATTGTCAGTTTTAAATTTTAAACCCACCTCCACCCTCCCTTATAGGAGGGCAACTTTATCTATGTCCACAATATTTAGTTATCTAATAGTAAATGGAATCTAGTCCTAACCTTAATTGTTATTATAATTTATATTATTGTCTTTCATAACATTTGCTCATGTTACAAGTTTTCAAGTTTGGGTGTGAACAATAACTATCTCACAACAGATTTTTACAAGGTTTTTTTGTGTGTTTTTTTTGTCCAGTGACCAGTTATTAAAACATGCTTGGTAAAAATGAAATATTATTTGCACCAGATTTGCTACAGGGGAAACAGAACCATGCATCTAGCTTTGCAGAGTAATCCAGCCACTAACACACACACAGCTAGCTAACTACGTCTAGAAGATGACTGTAAGTGATTGATAATAAATAATCCCAACAACCACAATTTACAAGCAGCCAAATAAATCTAGCAGCGATCTCATGGATTAACTAAGACTAAAACCAAGGTATTCTCACCGGAGTCACTGAGTATGAGCATAAACTAGGCTGGTAACCACCTGAGTAGTGATGAAGTGAAATGACAGCAAAGTAGCTGCTGTTTCTACTCTCCCCGCTACATATCCAGTTTTTATATGGCCAGACCAACCAATCATGACGTGGCATGTTTATGATTGGCCAAATCGAAAAGGACAAAATAAATTACTTTGAGGTTATTTTTGAAGGGCATTGCCCCCCCGTGCCCATGCCTAGAACCAGGCCCGGAGGGAGGTGCAGTAAAAACAGACAAGTATTTTATTTCTTTTGATATAATTTATTTTTTATGTCGCAGATATTTCATTTTATTTAATATTTTATAGATAATCTGGCAATTCTAGTAAAGAAATTGAATAGAACTTAGTGAGGAAGAAAAATAAATTGGTGTTTCCCAAAGTTTTCTGATGGATTCAAGGGCTTCCAAATCCCGAGTGATAAAGAAGATAAAAATTGTGTTAGGTGAGCAGAGCCAGGGAGTTAAAATGGTTTTTGAAATATTTCTGCCAAAAATGAGAACAAAAAGCAACAATTAGAATATTAAAAAAGACAGATACTGCTGAAGACTGCTCCCACACAGACATATGCTAATAATGCAACTAGACAAACCAACAGAGAGGTAGATTATATCAAAAATCCTCTCAAGTACCAGACACGTGCCTTTCATTCACTTCATCGGCAGCTATCATCGACAGAGACGGTTAGGGAAATTTTGAAAATGAAAACCCACCATTGGAGTGAGAGGGGATCACTAAGAGTGATGCAGGAAAGGCAAGCATGAGAAAGCATAGAGAATAGAGAGAGCTGTAGGGAGAGGAAGAGTGATGAGAGAACTATGAAGTTTGACAGCAGAATGAACATGACTACACTACAGAGCTCGTCCATGAAAAGACCTAAGGCGTCTGTCATATTGGTGATTTTGTGCCCATCTGCACAATGTTCCAATCCTGACCAACTGGAAGGACGCCAGTTTAGGCAGAGAGGAGGTGGATAGAGCAGATTTATGTCAAGGTATATATATATATATATATATATATAGATATACAGTATCTCTCTCTCTCTCTCTCTCTCTCTATATATATATATATATATATATATATATATATATATATATATATATATATATAGATATAGATGTAAAGGTAGTTCTTTGTAGATATCAGAGGCCATGGGGGGTGAATGTGTGGTCTGCTTGGCTCACAGTTAGAGAGTGTTGCCAGTCATGGCCACATCAAAGCTCTGCCTGCCTGCCACCACAGAGAGCATCCCCCTCTGCTTCCGGAAGACAACCCCTCCACACACACACACAACACCACCACCACCACCGCACACACACACACACACACACACACACACACACACACACACACACACTTGTATGACTACATTCATCAGCCCATAATCTTGCTGTCAACCTTCACCACTACTTGCTCTTTGTGTTAACCTTTACCTTAGCCTTGAAGACTAATGCTGGTTTATTACAGCTTATTTTCATAGTTTTGGACATCATTTCTATCAGTTATGATACTCACCAAAGTACTGAGATCTGGGAAAGACATGCAAGCAGTCACATGATCAGGCAGGCTGTAAACAAGCCAAAAGTTTTTCCAGATTATCTAAAAACTTTATGTGAAAGCAAAACTCCCACAACGATTACGTGACCACCAAGGGTAGCCGAGCTAGCACTAGCGCTAGCTGACTAATTTCCTAGCATTTTCCATGTTTTCTGCTGGCTGACCACTATTGGCTGTGTGAACTTGTACTGTGTACTTATTATTAAGTACATTGTCATTTATATTGCCAAAATCACAAATTTGCCACAAAGGGCTTTATAATCTGTACACCATGCGACACCCTCTAACTTTAGACCTTCGGTTACATTGTTATCATATATTGGCTGTGGGTTTAATTGTTGTTGCTTTACAAGTTTTTAATAGAAAAAAAATGTGACAATGGATAAATTTCAGTTTGGAATTGATTATTGAAAATTTCAAGCAGCTCTAATGGATATTTTTATAATAACAATGTATCAAATGACAATATGAAAACAATGTAACAATGTGAAAGGGGTCACTCGTAGTGATGAACCTACACAGAATTATCACCTGAATCTGCAGCTCCCCTCTGCTTTACAGAGCTTTATAGTGAGGTTCACCTCATTGTCTAGCTGTCCGGCCCACAACTTTACTGTTAGGGTTCACTCTCACCACTCTCATAGCGTCGTTTTCAGACGCAGCAGACTGCTGTTACCTGCTCTGCACCAAACAGCAGACAGACACAGTTAGACATTAGCTGATGAGCACAGTATTTCCCTCAGGAGTTGGTAGACACTGAAAACAAAGCTAAAAGAGAGTTCATCACGTGGACACAAACATGACTCCAAATGAATGATAATGTTGCTCTGTAACTACAATAGCATTCTGCTATGCCCTCTTTGTTATCTGACATTTCTCCAGACAGACATTCTGAAAGGAGGTAGTGGAAGTATTTTGATGATTATCTTATATGAATAATAATGAAGCATAATGTCATATTATGGAGAGAGGTTGGCTTGATACAAGTCTTTATTTTGTTCGTTTCTCTTATAATCATAATTTTACCATTTTAAAATGTTTGCATTGATTATACTTGAATCCCAGCGATAATGTACACAAGCTAGCAAGACTACCCAAAAGCACACTAATGCCTTCGACTGTCTCTTTATATCACATGACCCTTCCCTTGCAGGTTGTAGAAGTCCCTCAATAGTCTCTCTATTAGAAGGTAAAACTGAAAGTGAGCACATTGAGCCAGGAAGTGGGTCTGTAAACTGTGATGGATGTTTACAACAGACAGTTTGGGTAATAATTTTACAGTTCACCTTTGTTTTCTCTTTCAAATAAGTCTGACTAACCTGGGGGATTGTTTACAACCTGTTTGATCGTCTAACTCAGATCTCAGCAATTACCTCGGTGAATACAATGACAGAGATGGTGGCCAAAACTATGAAAATCAAGTTGTAATAAAGTGGCATTGACCTTTTAACCAAAGACAGGCACTAGGGTTGGTGACACAGACTTTCAGTGTTTTGTGATTTGTCTTTTACTGAATTAAGACTTGGCTCTGACTCATACAAAATGATTCATGAACAAAACAAAAGCCCTTTAAAGACTGCCAAGTTGATTTTTACAACTCTCCCTTATCCTTTTATGAATCATAATGAGCACCTGCCAGCCACAGGTGTGTGACATCCTATGAATCAACAAACATAGCAAGCTGTGTTGGTCTTAGCATTGCTTTCACTGGATCCTTACTGAGAGGAACTGCACTGAATGCAGAAAAAAAATCAAAGGCATGGGACTGCCTAATGCTAATTGTATAAGACTCCTCAAAATATACTCACACAAGTCAATGCTTTTAGCTGTAAGAAACTAACCTTTGTGCTAATGGAAAAGCATGGAAATCAAAATGTGGTCAAAAGGAGCACTATGTCATACAAAATATATGTATTTAGTATTAATTAGTTTTTCTAAATATGTTTTGGAAGAAATATACTTGCTGCCTGGAGAATGTTCAGTGGAAATGTTTTGTTTTTTGTGGGTCATCCTAATGCTGCATAGAAGTCAAAGGGAGGAGGGTGGATGGGAGGCTGGGGTTTGCATCCTGTGATCGTGTTTTTAGGTTTAGGCTACTAAAACCCTTAAGGTTAGTTACAGATGCTGACTTTGCTTCAATAGCGAAAAAGTTAACACACCTCATGTTTCATTTGCTTCAATATTTAACCAAGACCACGATCTTCACCTAACCCTAACCAAGTACTTCGAGTTGTCTTAACGTAACCATAACAACATGTCATCTTTTAGTAACCAAGAGTGGATATTGTAGGAATATAGATAAAATATGTTACAGTGAATTTCCTCCTTATGTTGAAAAAATAGGCTTCATGCAAGACCATTTTTGTATTTTAATCCTAACCTTATCTTACTTTTTCTGTGAGGTTTGCTTATACAAGTGGGATACCCCAAAACTCTCTTTACAGGATAAAGTTGTTGTAAATTACTTGTTTTACTTATTCATAAAAGTGTTTCCAAGGACTATAAAGAAGAATTTCACACCAAATTTCCTGCTGTCGGAAATACAGCAGATAGCAGATAGATAAAAACATAACAAATGTAGCAGTGTCAGTAGTGGTATTAGGGGACCTGAAAAAAATTGAAAATATGAATACAGCTGTTAACAATATGTCATCAAAGCAGAGCACAGCGACAGAAGTAAAGCGCATTTTCCTAACTACTGAACTGTAGCCTATGTTTCCATGCCAAAATAGACCTATGCCAATAAAATAATTCAATTACAAAAACAACAAATGTTGTCGAACTTCTCAGTTAATTGGCAAGCCATGATAATGATGATAAGCTGAACTGAATATTAACTTTGCATGAAGATTATTTTATTTATGTCTTTTTATCTCAGTTGATTTTCTTTCTTGAGTCAAACAAGTGTTTTTCCCCCCTGTGGAATTGGGGAGGACCACTCAGGAATTTAATATGAACCTAAAATGCTGAATGCCACAAATTCTCTTCACTTGTAAATGCCCCTTAAGAACAAATCTGTTCGTATGAGTGGTTCTCGCATGAGGCCCATTTGTTCCTAAAAAATAACATTTCTTACTAAATGCATTTGCTGATGCAAATGAGCACACAGTTGCAGAACACTACTGTAGTTTATACCTGTTCACATTAAGGAGTTCTGAGAAGTGGTGAGTCATATTATCAACCAAACACTGCCTCTGTGTCACCAAGTTCAAATAAGTTCTCAAGACCTACAATAGGCTACATTAAACAGACATCAAAAAGTCCAATACTAAACAACATTGTGATCTACTGAGTGAGATAGTTATAGTGGTTTATCCAGAGTGTTGGGAGATTTAGAGGTTTCAATCTAGTCTAGATCAATACAGACTCACTGGGTGAGTCAGCGCTGTCCTGCCCCATTTCCAGAACACGGTGTCCAGATGAAGGAAGCTAATAGATTATATCAATCACAGCCAAAACAGGTTCCATGGCACTGCCATTGATTGTCAGTCAGCAGTAGGATGAATGGCATCTCTGTAATGTTGTGGAGACCAAGCCAACAGGGTCTGTGATGTAGAGGAGTGAAATGTCCAGAGGTCCTCACAAGACTGAAAGCTTTATTGGTGAATGTGCATCCTCAATCAATCACATTAAGTATTTCGAAGAACTAGTATAGAAGGGTGTACACACACACACACAAAAAACCCCTCACAAACAACTTCAAATTTAAAGTGACTGAATCATGGTTACACAGGCCACTCTATAGTGCTTTTGATTGTTTTAGACTATTTACTACAATCAACCAAGTGTAGATGTAATTAATTCTAAATTGTCTTCTGATCACCTAATCACTAATGTAAAAAAATCAAGCAAAAAAAACATACAATAATTCCATTCTTCAGGTACCATGTACAACTTTATCCAAAGTTGGTCTTCTTTGGAAATTTTTGAACTCTGAATAACGAATAACACTAGTAAGTGTAAGATGTATGATGGCAAATGGCCATCAGCTCCAAAACAATCTCTTCCGTCCTTCACTTTTCAGTCTATTACCAAGATACACAGTAACACCTTATTAGAGTGATTGCACAAGCACTCAATGTTGCACCAGCATTTAAAACCAACACTGTTACGTATTGTTTTTGTACTATTACAGAAAAGATTTGGAATGAGATCTCCCATCATATCACAGCCAGTACCTCTCTTTGCCACTTCCAGCCCACATATCAACAGTTACAGATTGAACGACTAAACTGTAATCACAACTGTCATCATTTTTACCACCCACATGCCCCATCATAGCCATCATGTCTCTGTCTGCTGTTTATGTTTTTCTCTTGTTTCTGTATTGATAATGCCTGATCTCATTTATATTCTTTGTCACTTGTTTTGTTATGCATCTGTGATGTGTTTTGATGTCTGAAGAAAAGGAGCATGGCAGTATATGATAAAAAGGTTTTTAACTGCGACATGATTATTTTGACTCATCCCTTTTCTACATAAACAAACTGAAACTGAAACTCAACTGAAACAAATGGCAAATACTGGTAGAAACATCAGATGTTAACATGGGAGACCACTGTTCTTTTCAGTCAACATTGGTTGACCATGACCACGATCGTTACGTAACCTTAACCAAATGTTTATTATTGTAACCATAACGACGAAGGTCCCCTAACCTTAACTAAGTACTTATTTTAACCCAAACCACGATCTTTTTCTAAACCTAACCAAGTGGTTTTTGTACCCAAACCTTAACCATGGTGTTGACACATCATAAAACAGACTTATTTTTCAGTTCAGGAGGCACAGTGATCACACAATGATGTCATCCTGCCGATAGGGGCTTCAGATCAGAAAACACTCGTTCTAGAGGGCATGGACCACATGCCATATTTTGTTGTTTATTTTAGAGGACTTTTTATAGAACACCAACAGGTTGATATTTTTAGTAAGTAAATTGTCTGGACAACTATTGGATAGACATTCATGTCCCAACAGGATGAATTGTAATCACTTTGGTGATACTCTCACCTTTCCTCCAGTGCCATCATCTGGTCAAAATTTCAATTTGTCCAGTACTTTGGTTTAAGAACAGAACTAATGACATTCCCATCAGCCTCAGCTCTGCTTTGTGTTTAGTACTAATTAGCAAACTTTACAGTGCAAAATGCTAAACTAAGATGATAACTGTGGTACATTACCTGCTAAACATCAATATGTTAAGATTCTCATTATGAGCATGTACGCATGTTGACATTAGCTCAAGCACGCTACAGCTTAGAACCACTAGCATGGCTGTGACTCATTGTACTCTACCATTATTTCAGTTCAGTTTTCCAATCAAAATGACTTTATCCAGCTTTATCATTTTTTCTTGATCATATATTTTACTCCACCTACAGTAACATACTTCCTGTTATACTCAACAGTACATCTGTGGTATTTTACTCAAATGGTACGTACTGTTGATTGTTGTTGTTGTTGACCACTATGACCGGTGTGATCTTCTTTGCCAAGTCAGTCAGTGTAACAGTAAAAAGCATTAAAACTTTTTCAAAAAACTAAACACCTCCAATATGTCCCAGTCCCATGGCAGTCCTCATATGATGTGATTCAGCATTAAGTCCTGCACTGGGGGATGATACTCATTTTACCTGTTAAGGTAATCAGTCAGCTTTAGGTAATCTCAGATCTTCTGGAAAGCTCTTAGCAGTGCATGCTGGGAGCTGAGCAGACACATAGGCAGTGGAGTGTTTGCTTTTGTGGTGCAGTGGAGGGAAGAGTGGCATTTTGATTTGATTGGGGATTAAAGGTCATGAGGAAGTATTTAAACGCTTCTGCTCAACTTTGGGCTAATCATTCCTCCACAGCTGTGAGTTGGAGGAGTCGGCAGCGCTCTCAGATCACCGTTGTCACAGTGTGTTGTCTCCCACTTTGCGGTGACAGAGCCTTACCCACCCAGCCAGTAATCCCCGGCAGCAAAGTTTGGAGTAAGCTGACGGCAAGGAAAAAGATAAATAAGGATTTTCATTTTTTACCCTGTAATGAAAAATTGCATAGCACTTTCTCTCCTTGCTGCATTAATCTCTAATACAGTTTCCGGCATTCCCATGCTGTAATTTACCACAATGCACAAAACTTTCCACCGTGGGTTTTTAACCGTCCAAACAACTGAAACTTATTTAAAATAACTATTTCTTTCTTCCAGACTAAGCATACAGACATTTAACATCTGCTAAGCTTACCAGCTATTTCACCAGTGCAAGGCTGAGTAAGTAACACATCTATACTCACAAGAAACTTCTCCCACTTAGAGAAGAGAGATTGAGGACGTCAGTGACAAATGTCTTGCATTAACTTTGTTGTTTATTTTCCCCCCGGAAGATGTGAAATAACCCTATTAAATCAAGTAGTCACTTGGCCATTAATCTCAATGCAGCTGACTAGTCCCTCAAAGCTAATGGGGTTTAGAATTTGCATGAGGCGAGTTTACCCACAAAGCTTTGCCTAAGAGGATTGCTGTTCAGACAGAGAGCTTATTGTCACACTTGTTCATAGACATGGATTAACGATACTAGGCCCAAAGAACTCCACTAACTGTGGCAGCAACTCACAAGTTCCCCTTCACTGGCTCAGATCTCTGTTTCAGTGGGACGGAGATTCAGACAATCTGAAGCATGCATGGCAAAATACCCCCTATTTGTATTTATACAAATACTTGTGCTGGGCTGGTTTGTTAAGCATCCATCAAAATCATGTCCTCAAGCATTATATGCTGACAAAATAAAGGTAAAGAGAAAGCCAAATATGATGATTGTTTTTACATCGCTGTTTGAAATGATTCCCCAAAACTTACCTTCCTGTTTTTTCAGTTTCTCTTTCAATATTTATTTTTTGTCAAAACATCACAGTGTTGCAGTGCTGCTGAATTCCCGCTCTGTGTTGTCAACTTAGCTTTTTACATCATTTGAATAAGCCTCTTTCAGTGCGAGCATGTGTGCTGTGTTTCATAGTGACTAAAGCAGCTTTGGAGTCTAAATATAACATGTATCTGCTGCATTAATTCTTTAATATTTATCAGTGGGAAAAAGGTGCTCGAAATGTGGCATATATCCATGTTTAAAATTCAGTAAGAAAACAACAAAAAATTACACACATTCTGCTCAACTTCTGACTGTTTGATCAACACGCATACACACACACACACACACTCTCAGACTGAACCTCCAGGACAGCACAAATCCTTCAATATCCTTTGGAAAAAAACTCTGTATCTTGTCTACCACTACCCACAATGTGTTACTGATCCACACTGTGAACTACAATAGCAATAGAGAGTGACAACAGGCTGTTAAGATACAACATCAGAATTGTAGTTTATTCCCTTGAGTAAAGTGGCGTGTCAGGGATGTGTAGCACATCATAGTCACAGTGTAATCCAACTCTGCTGGGAAGCAATATGACAAAGCAATGCAAACAGAAAAAGTGAAGACTTTTTTGTCTCACTTTGCTGTAGGTGAAGAAGAGCTTTGAGATGTGTAATAAGCACCTACTGTAGAGAAGACACCTAAAAGGTCTGTCCAGGGATCCAACACGTGATTGACCATAGGCATCAACACTTTGAACCCTAGGCTGTCGTCGCTCAGTTTTATGGCATAGTCACTACACATTTAGGCATGTTATTACTTACTATCTTCAGGATTAGTTGGGTCACTGAAATGCCATGAAATGGCACGTCAGGGGTACTATACATGTTCAGGCACAGGTTTTATGAAAAAACAACCATGTCTTAGACAGTTTTGCATTTTTTTGAGTTTTAGTTTTTACCAGTATTTCTACCAGTTTTCAAAACACCACAAATATAGAGGAGAAACATAGAGGTGGCTAGAGATAGATATAGGTTTCAGAGATATAAGAACCATGTTGATGGGACATTCCGAATCTGGATTATATTTTATGCTGAAGTAAAACTCATCATTCATTATGATGAAAAAAAGAGGGCTCAAACTGCCACAAAGTTGGAAAACAGTTGTCATGAATATTTGTAGATTTTCTCAAACAGAACCAAGTACTTTTTGCCATATAAGGTGCGTTTCCATCCACCTGTTTTTATGCGCCTTTTCAATATGCACACAAAAAAGCCTGAGTGAAATCTCGTGAAAAGGTTTCTATGCTTGGGTGAGGTGAAAAAAGTTGGCTTATCGATAAAAGCAAAATGTGACAAAGCACAATGGAAACTTAATAAATAAATCATGACGTGCTTCATGACATGAAGCATGTGACTTAAATGTTTTTTGTACATTTAATTTATATCCTGAATAAGTTCCAAAATCTTTTAGTGAAGACATCAGTCTAGGAATTCTAACCTCTTGTACTGTAACAAACAACAACACGTCATCTGCATATAGACAAATATAATGCTCTAAACCTCTAACCATTATTCCTTTTTTCACCTGGTCATCCCTAATTGACTGTGCCAAGGGTTCGAAGTTAATAGTCTGAGAGAGGTGTCCATTTTTCTTTCTTTATTCTGGCATTTGGTGAGGAGTATAATGTTTTAGTGAATCTAATAGAGTCATATTTAAAGGACAATGACAATGTTAACACACTGAGGTTTACCAGATAATGTTTATCATTTTCGATACTAGTGGGGATCCAAATAAAGAATAAAGAATTAAATAACAAAGAATAAACCTTCTCATGGCGCTGATCCTCAGGGGATCACCAAAGTCATTAGGTTTCATTCTCTGGGGACTATAAATGTATGTACTAAATATCATGGCAATCCATCTTTTAGTTGTTGAGATATTTTAGTCTGGACTAAAGTAGTGGACCGACTGATGAACATTGTCACCCTAGAGCCACTGCAGGGTGACATTTTAGCTAAAGATATAGCTAAAAATGGCTCTCACACACACTGTTCATCTGCTGTGGATGGAAACACCCTCAAATTACAGCTGAGAGTTAGAGAACTGCATAGTCATTAGTCAAGTTTCCATCTAAATTTAGTGCAAATTTTGACCAAAAAAAAAAAAAACAAATCAAAAAGATTGGTGAAACAAAATGTTTCCATCTACTACTGTTATGTGAATAAAAGGAGTTGGAATTGTCCAGTCCTATGACATTGAACAATTGCACAAGAAGAGGGAACAATGAGATTATGTAAAAGAGTGCCAGTCAAACTGCAAATGAATGAAAATGATATGGAAAATGTAACATTTATGTTTCTTTATTATTATTAATTTGAGGAAGGTTACTGATCAGATTTTTTTTTGTCTGCCGCCATTTTCAGTCTCTTCAGCGGAATCTTGAACAATGTTTAAGTCACAAGCCTCATGTACGTCAGGATTTATTAAGTCTGGTTCCATTGCACTTTTTTCGCATTTTGCTTTTATCGATACACCAACTTACCCTATATGCACAGATTGAAAATGTACATAAAAGCAGGTGGATGGAAATGCACTTATTGTTTCAATAAAAATATAGTGTGCTGGAGTACAGTGCCAACAAAAATGTATCACTGTCATACTTTCTGACTGAACTGTAGGTGTTTTTAATCACTGTATGATTTACATTTAGACTGAAACACAGGAAAGAGGACACATGTTTAATATAACATTAACAGCAACCTTGAAAGTGAATTGGTTCCCATTTTGCACCTCAATGACAGGTCATATCAGGCCTCTCAGTTATATGTTAGAATGTAGTTTCATTGAGCCTTACTAATTTCTTTCCTTCACACTAGCAAAACATAATTTAGTGGCAGAATTTCAATTTATTTAGGTATTTCAGCCATATCATCATTTTAATCATTTTATTATTTTGAAACCAGTTGACACATTAGGGGTGAAAGATTTCTAAAAGAATTCAAGACTCAACTATAAAAGCAGAAAAAGTGCATGTATATTTGCTAGTGTATTTGTGACTAGTCCTAAAACATCATAAAAGGATTTTAAGGACTTTCCATTTTAGAAAGTGAAGGGGAGAAAGTTTCATCGTAGTCTTATTTATGTTCAAGAATGTTTTATGAGGACTTTGAACCACAATTTCGAATATAAACAGTTTTTTAATATATATCTCTGTTCTGAAAATATGCAGTTTTTTGTGCATGCTTGAGTTAAATCAAAGATGTTCACCTCAAAATACTCTTTTCACTGTTTGGCATTTACAAGTGCTTCCTAACACTTCTTCGAGTGATGCAGCTGTCTCTGGGAAGACATTGAAAAGGCTAGAGATTAAAGTCTCACTTCACCCAAATCACAGAAAAACAAACATATTTTCCCAATTATCCCTGGCTGTGTGCATTCATGCAGATAATTTGGATTTTGTGGTGGTCAAAGCACACGACATTTGGAAAAGCAACATGTCTTTATGGAAACAATGTCTCTTTTAGGTAATAAAACTGTTGCTTCTAAATGCTTATTGTACTAAACAAGGCAATATATCAGAATATTCTTATGAAGAGTGCTTGTACTTTCATGGGAATCATACATTTGATTGACATTGTGGTGCCTTCCTGTCTTTACCATTTCAATGCCCTGCTTAAATCTAAACTATATAACTTTTAAATGTACAAAAGTACATTCCTCCACATAAAAACAAAAGATTTCTAAGCAAGAAAATCATTTTACTACACGCACCCAAACTTTGGTTTTGGCTGCTACCAAGGATGTAATTTCCACTGGGATTGCGGGGGGACATGTCCCCCTCAATTTTACTGTGAGAAGATAGAAGCTGAACATGTTTTGTCTCTCAGGCTACATACAGTCAATCCTACACTTTAAAAATACTGCCAACTCCTCTACACATTTTTAAAAAAACAACTTTTTTGCTATATATCTGTATGTATTTGCTATGTATTTTTAGTACTTGTTATTTTGCTATTTTTTGGCATCTTTGGAGTTTTTTGGACATTTTGTTGAATTAATAACAAGCGTTGCAGACCGCTGATGCCCTTAGAGACGGCGTCCATAGTTACCGCCGGCAGCCATGGTGACTCCATTGTTTACACCAGGGATCAGCTGTTAGCTCTCCGTCATACAGCGGTGCTACCACCCGGGGAGAGACCTGATGTGCCCCGCGAGCTGAGGAGGAGGAGACGGGAAAGCCGAACGGGGGCTCAGCGCCGCGCCAGGAGAAGACGTTATACACCCGTCCTCCCATCGATTATCATGGGGAATGTAAGATCTATCACCAACAAGATGGACGAGCTGGCGGCGCTGACCCAGCATCAGAGGGAATACTGGGAGTGTAGCATCATGCTATTCACGGAGACTTGGCTAACCGCGCTAACTCCGGATACGGACGTTTCAGTTAATGGCTTCCAACTACTTCGGGCGGACAGGACGATGGAGAGCGGTAAGAGGAAGGGAGGAGGGCTGGCAATGTTTGTTAATGACAGATGGTGTAACCCTGGGCACATCACTGTTAAAGAGCAAACCTGCGACAAGAACATTGAACTGCTAGCTGTTAGCATGAGGCCAAACTATCTACCGAGGGAATTCTCGCATGCCATCGTGATGGTAGCTTACATCCCCCCCTCTGCTAACGCTGAGGCAGCCTGTGATGTCCTGCTCTCAGCAGTAAGCAGGCTGCAGACACAACACCCAGATGCCCTCCTCGTCATCTCTGGTGATTTTAATCATGCCCCTCCGTCCTCCTCTCTACCCACATTCACTCAGTATGTTACGTGCCATACCAGAGACAACAGAATACTGGACTTATGTTATGCCAACACCAAGGACGCATACATCTCATTGAGTCTCCCCCCCCTGGGCAGATCTGATCACAACCTTGTGCATCTCAGGCCTGTCTACAGACCTCTTGTGCGCAGGCTGCCTGCTGTCCCACGCACAGTGAAGAAGTGGTCTAATGGAGCAGAGGATGCTTTAAAGGACTGTTTTGACACTACTGTATGGGACATTTTTAGTGACGCTCATGGGGAGGATATTGACAACCTCACAGACTGTCTGACAGATTACATAAACTTCTGTGTAGAAAAACCCCATCCCCACTAGGACTGTACGTTGTTTCGCCAACAATAAACCCTGGATTACTCCTGATATTAAGGCTCTCCTCAAGGAAAAAAAGAGAGCTTTTGTATTGGGTAACAAGGAGGAGTTGAAGAGTGTCCAGCGAGAGCTAAGGAGGAGGATCAGGGAGGGGAAAAACAGCTACAGGAGAAAGTTGGAGAGTCAACTGCAGAAAAATAACACCAGAGGAGTTTGGAAGGGCCTTAAAACCATCTCGGGCCATATGGACTCCAAGCCCCGGCCTGCGGGGGATCAGAAGTGGGCAGATGACCTGAACGTATTCTTCAACAGATTCGATCAGGCATCTACCCCTCCCCCTGCCCTGTCTCCTCTGCAACCATCATTACCATCTACCCTCCCTGCCTACAGCCCTCCCCCTCCCTCATCTCACCACTCATCACTCCCCACAGCCCTCAGCTTACAGCCACTTAATACACCCACACCACAGCCTGGGCTGGGCCCATCTCCCCATTTCACACCCGCAAACACCCCCCATTCAGCCCTCATGCCCCCTACAAGCTCAACTGGACTGTTCCTCACAACATCCCAGGTGAGAAACGAACTGAGGAAGATAAGGGTGGGGAAGGCGGCGGGCCCAGACGGCATCAGCTCCAGACTTCTGAAGTCCTGTGCGGACCAGCTGTGTGGGATTGTTGAGCACCTGTTCAACCTGAGTCTGAAGCTGGGGAGGGTGCCAAACCTGTGGAAAACATCGTGTCTGGTTCCTGTGCCGAAGACCCCACACCCCAAGGACCTCAATGGCTATAGGCCAGTGGCATTGACCTCTCACCTGATGAAGACCCTGGAGAAACTGGTCCTTGTTCACCTGCATCCGCTGGTGAGCCCATGTATGGACCCTCTGCAGTTTGCCTACCAACCCCGCATTGGGGTGGATGACGCTGTCATTTACCTACTTCACACATCCCTCTCTCACCTAGAAAAGGCTGGAAACACTGTGAGGATCATGTTTTTGATTTCTCCAGTGCTTTTAACACCATCCAGCCCAGGATTCTGGGGGACAAGTTGGAGCACGCTGGGGTGGACCATCACCTGGCAGCATGGATCCTGGACTACCTCACAAACCGACCACAGTATGTGAGGTTACAGGACTGTGTGTCTGACACACTTCTCTGCAGCACAGGGGCTCCACAGGGAACGTTCTGGCGCCTTTCCTGTTCACCTTCTACACAGCGGACTTCACCCATAACACTTCGAACTGTCACCTGCAGAAGTTCTCTGACGACTCTGCCATCGTCGGCCTCATCACCGACGAGGATGATAGGGAGTACAGAGAACTGACCCAGGGCTTTGTGGGTTGGTGTCAGCAGAACCGCCTCCAGATCAACGCGAGTAAAACCAAAGAGCTGGTGGTGGACCTCGGCAGGCGCAAACTCCCTCCACCTACACCAGTGAACATCCAGGGAACGGACATTGAGATTGTGAGATCGTACAAGTATCTGGGTGTTCACTTGAACAGCAAACTGGACTGGTCAGACAATACGGACGCTCTGTTTAAAAAGGGCCAGAGCCGTCTCTTTTTTGCTCAGGAGACTAAGATCTTTTGGAGTGCAGGGTGCGCTCCTGAGGACTTTCTATGACTCTGTGGTGGCATCAGCTGTCTTGTATGGGGTGACCTGTTGGGCCAGTGGCATCTCTTCCAGGGATAGGAAGAGACTGGACAGACTGATTAAGAAGGCCAGCTCTGTCCTTGGATGCCCTCTGGACCCAGTGGAGGTGGTGGGAGGCAGGAGAATGGTGGCCAAGCTATCATCACTACTGGAGAACACTTCCCACCCCCTACATGTCACTCTTTCAGCACTGGGCAGCTCCTTCAGCGACCGGCTGCTCCACCCGCGGTGTCTGAAGGAGAGGTACCGTAGGTCCTTTCTGCCTGCTGCTGTCAGACTCTATAATCAGTACAACTCCCGGTAATCTACACTTGACTGTCAGTGTGCAGACTATTCACTACTATACTTCATCTACTGCTGTGCATTATCTTCATACATATATTGTATTCATGATGTTATCTACTTCATATGTTGCTGTGAAATATTTTTCATATACATGTATATTATATATGTGCAATATTTTTATCTTATCTATTTGTTCATACTTACAACTGCACTCAGTCACTCTATTATTTATTTCTGTCTATACTGTGTATAGGACTATTTTTCTATTTTTCTATTTATTTTTATTGTATTTCTATATATGACACTTTTGCTGGCTGCTGCAACGCTAAAAATTTCCCCGCTGTGGGACAATAAAGGCTTATCTTATCTTATATTATCTTATCATTTATAGTAAGTATTCTCCTAAAAAAGATGCTATTGAACATCAAAGATAAGGCATTAAAGCAGAGAACACTTTGTAGTAAAGAAGCAATGCAATATTTATCTATCATAAAGTATGAGTTCTCTATCAACTAAAACTTGTGTTGTGGCTTTAGTGGTTTAATAATACCATAATATAAATAATTCTTTATCAGATCACAAGCCTGATAACAAATTTCTAAATAATGTATAGCATTCATGTATGCAACAATAACAAGCTGGTTTAAATCCTATTTATCAGATCGATATCAGTTTGTACACGTTAATGATGAATCCTCTATGCACGCCAAAGTTAGTCACGGAGTTCCACAAGGTTCTGTGCTTGGACCAATTCTATTTACCTTGTATATGCTTCCTTTAGGCAATATTATTAGGAAGCACTCCATAAATTTTCATTGTTATGCAGATGATACCCAATTATATTTATCGATCAAGCCAGATGAAACCAATCAATTAGCTAAACTTCAAGCATGCCTTAAGGACATAAAAACCTGGATGACCTGCAATTTTCTGATGTTAAACTCAGACAAAACCGAAGTTATTGTACTTGGCCCCGAACACCTTCAAAACACATTATCTAAAGATATAGTTTCTCTAGATGGCATTGCCCTGGCCTCCAGCAACACCGCAAGGAATCTTGAGTTATCTTTGATCAGGATATGTCCTTTAACTCCCACATAAAACAAACTTCAAGAACTGCCTTTTTTCATTTACATAACATTGCAAAAATCAGGCACATCCTGTCTCAAAAAGATGCAGAAAAACTAGTCCATGCATTTGTTACATCTAGGCTGGATTATTGCAACTCTCTATTATCAAACTGCCCCAATAAGTCCCTTAAGACTCTCCAGCTGATTCAGAATGCTGCGGCACATTTACTGACAAGAACCAGAAAAGAGATCATATTTCTCCAATATTAGCTTCTCTACACTGGCCCTGTAAAATCCAGAAGAATTTAAAATCCTTCTCTCACCTTCAAAGCCCTAAATGGTCAGTACCATCATATCTTAAAGAGCTCATAGTACCCTAT